>JAFMSR010000034.1:587961-612962 GCA_022818135.1 Saxidomus purpurata
GGACTCCAACATTTATCTGCTTGTTGTATCCTTGCTGAATCCCCAGTTTTCAAAGGAACTAGAGGTTTTGCCGTTTTGTCATAGTAACCTTTCTCCCTCTGTTTGTTTATAGTAAATTTCTCCTGAATGACCTTGTGAGATACTGGGCGGGGATATAGATTAGATTTGGCGACTGGCAATACAGATCGTAATTGCCTGCTCATTAACATTGCTGAAGGTGAGTAACCGATATCAAGTGGGGTTACACGATACTCTAGAATACCAATCAAGGGATCGGAATTCGTTTCCTTGGCCTTTATGAAAATACGTTTGCATATTTTCACGTATGCTTCTGCAAAGCCGTTACCAGGGCTGTGATAAGGACTGGATGTTTTGTGGTGAAAATCCCAAATATTTGCAAACTTGGCAAACTCGTCGGATGCGTATGGACTCCCATATGCCCTGTGTGACACTTAGCCAATAATTCTGACCTTAGTGCTTTGGGAATGACAATTTTGTGACCTTTCATAATTAACCCATTGATCACAGTGAGCTCATCCCTGTAATTCCAGAAATCAAGTAAATCTGATTTGCACTGATTTCTCTCAGAAGGCCACCCCTCGAAAATAACCTGTTTGAGAATAGACAGCTGATCATCCCTATCAGTGTGACTTTTGATTTCTTGCAACTTCCGGTCGCTTACGGGTAAGTTGGACATAACCATGTTAACCTGTACCTCAAGTGTCTCTGACAGCAATGGGTATGTGTCACCGACAGATCTTCTGGATAATGTGTCGGGAACGGGAATCTCTTTGCCGGGTGTAAAAGTAACCTCAATATCATACTGCTGCATTTGCATCAACATTCTCATGAGCCTGGCCGGCGCGGCACATAATGGCTTCTTAAAAATGCTTATCAATGGTAAGTGATCTGTGACGACCTTGACTTTTCTACCATACACCCAGTGGTGGTACCTTTTTATTCCGAACATGATCCCTAAACACTCAAGTTCGATCTGAGCGTAATTCTTTTCACTAGGCGTAAGTGATTTAGAAGCATAGGCAATAGGTCTACCTTCTTGAAGGAGTGTGGCTCCTAGACCGGACCTAGAACTGTCAGTCTGTAGAACCAAGGGCTTCGCTGGGTCATAAAATACAAGTACAGGCTCTTGTGTTATGATTCTTTTCACCTGTTCATAAGCCTCAATTTGTGGTTTACCCCAGTAAAATTCCACGTCCTTGGCAAGTAATTCGCGCAAGGGCGATGTGACCTGAGCTAATTTAGGCGCGAATCTGGAAAGATATGTAACCATACCAAGTACTGTTTCCAGCTGTGACCTGTTTTCAGGACTAGGCATGTCCCGAATTGCTGATATTTTTGCGGGATCTGGGCTAAGGCCTTGTTCTGATATGACGTGACCGAAATAGCTTATCTGTGATAGGCTAACTTCGAGTTTCTCCGCATTAAGGCGTATACCTTTTTCAAGTGACCTTTTCAGAACTGCTATCAAATTAGCATCATGTTCTGCCCTAGTTTTCCCGTAGACCAAAATGTCGTCTACAATTGCAACAACCCCTTCGAGACCCTCGTATATTTCGTCCACTTTCTTTTGGAACAAATCCATGGCTGACGAAATACCCATAGGTAACCTCAAGTACCTGTAGCGGCCAAATATGGTATTGAATGTTGTCAGCATGGAAGATTTTTCCGTGAGATGAATGGCCCAGTAACCTGATCGGGCGTCTAGTTTCGTGAAAAACTTGGCACCGTTTAGCTGCGGAAGTATGTCATCTAGGGTTCTTACTGGGTAATACGGACGTTGAATATTTTTATTCAGGTCATGCGGATCAAGGCAAATTCTTAAATCACCTGACTTTTTCTCTACTGTGACCATTGAATTGACCCATTCTGTTGGTTCGCTTACTTTAGCTATAACCCCTAATTTTTCCATTCTGTCGAGCTCTTTTTTACACTTATCACGGAGTGCTACCGGTATCCTACGGGGCGGGTGCACGATGGGCTCAGCATCGTGTTTGAGAAATATGGAACATTTACCCGGAATAGAGCCAATGCCCTTGAATACTTGGGAAAATTCCTGTAACACCAAGTTTTTGGTCAGCGGGGTCTGCGTGGCATTTGAATTTATCTCATGCGTTAGCTTTAATAGGCCAAATTCAATACATGACTGTAGCCCGAGCAGAGGCGGCGATTCCGTTTCCACGACGTGAAATAATACAGGCCTAGTTTGTGTCGAAGGTGTGTGAGTACATTCTAGCGTTATCGTACCTAAGAGTGCTAATGGATTATTATTGTAACCCGACAGCCTGGTTTTAGATGGAGTGAGTGCAGTCTGAACCCCTACTTGTCTAAATGCAAAAAGAGGTAAAACATTTACCTGTGCGCCTGTGTCAATTTTACAATTAATTACTTTTCGACGTGGTCCCACCTCAATATTAGCAAATGCCTGGCTTCTGTCACAATTAACACTATTTATGACACTATCTATGTATAAATCCGAATTTTCTGGTGAATCATCACGTAAGTCCGCCTGAATAATGTTTACTCTTTTGCTTCTGCATACTTTAGCGTAATGGTTCCATTTTCTGCATTTCAAGCACTGTACGCCATGAGCCGGGCATTGTCCTTTGTTATGTAATTGACCGCAGTTACCGCATTTAGTATTACTATTTGCACCAGGTGTTTTAATGTCCTTATGGTTGTACTTTCCCTTGTATTGTTTAGATATCTGTCCCGTTTGCTTAACAGCACTATGTCTGAATCCTTTTCTCGAGTTTCTTTGCGGTTTTTGCACGTAACTCACTGTGGAGCTCGAACCCTCGGCTGAAGGTTGTTGCATCGTCTTCATTTGTTCTTGTGCGTATTCAGTTGTTTGGCATATATCTACCGCCTTCGCGAGTGTCAACTTTTCGCCAATTGTTAACAGCTTTTCACGTATTTTAAGAGATTTTATGCCAAAAACTATCCTATCTCTTATCATATCGTCCTTGTATGAATCATCAAAAGAGCAGTCGTTTGCAAGTACTTTAAGCTTTGTAAGGAATTGTTCTACTGAGTTTTCTCCTTGTACCTCGTTATTGAATTTAAAGCGGGCAAATACTGGGTTTGATTTGGGTTGGACATGCTTCTCAAACGCCTCACAAGTGTCTTTAACCGATTTCCTGTTATCTGCTGTCAATGTCAAAGTTTTGAAGATCTCACGTCCTTTCTCTCCCATCCATAACAAAAGATATGTAATCTGCACTTCTTGTGTTTTTTCCTTAAGGGGGCCGGCAAATATCAATTCCGCATGGCTTCGAAAGCTTCTGAATGACTGCAATAAGTTTGTACTTTGCCAGTCCATAGACGGCGTAGGCACTCCGGCTAACTCCATGTTTTCTCAAGAAATTCCACTTTAAATCTGTTTTTGTAAATTAATAATCCTCACTGTTTTAAGGATGTATTTATTACTAATTCTCTTTATGTGAGCTAATAATCCTGACTTTTAGGGATGTATTTAGTCACTTTTAAGCTTCTGACACCATGTTTTATGGTGAAGAATGACAACTCGTATTCTTTCTAGATATACTTTAATGAGCGTGCGATATACAACTGAATCACTAAAACAGCTTATCACAAGCAGCGGGAAAATATATATTAACGCATGCGCAGTTTACATGGTATACATGACATAATGACACAGAGCTTAGATATTTAGCATTGCTTTAATTACAATTTCTAGTCGATCTCCCCGGGAGCCACAGGTGTAAGTAGCTTAGCTGGGACCCAAACACTGCATCTTAATTAAAAATAGCCGATGATGCAGGGTGTATCATGACCCCTTGGTCAAAACTGACCCCGACCGGGGACTCAGTTTATTTTACATAACTGATTTCTATAGGAAATATTTGAACATTTTCTAAAATTAACAAGGCTTAGAGTTAATAGATATCTGACAAGAAGCATTGCCTAGTTGCTTTTTTATCAAGACCCCTGTGTCGAAATTGACCTTGCCTGGGGGTCAGTTGATTTTACATCGGCTTAATATACCGGTACAGGAAAATCTTCATGGCGTAGAGCTTCGATATATGATCATGGTGCGTAGCATTGCCTTGTGGACCTTTACCAAGCTTGTCAAAATCATGAAACCCAGATTCAAATTGACCCTGCATGGGAGTCACTTGACTTTACATAAATGTTTATATGGGTTCTTAAATAATTGTCTTCAATGGACCTTCGTTATAGCGAGCCGAACACTATAAGGCCATCTTGATCGTCTTGTTCACAGTTTTGATAACTGAGGCTGGTTTGCTATCATAAGTAAACAAAAACATGCACAATGTATTCACACAAATTCTATAACATTAGTGGACAATAATATAATTTGTTCAACGGGATACAAAGAACTGAATAATGGAGAGTGCAGATAATGTAGCTTCACTGGACAAAGCCCTTTGTCCAGCTGAGCTTATGTCATGATGTTGGTTTGTCCATTGTCCATTGTCAATCTGTCCGTAAACTTGACCTCAATACATTCTACAGGTCACATACTGAAACACTGATCAATCCATAAAACACAAAATGCAGCTTTCCTTTAACATTTTATTCTTACCAATCAGTTGAACTTTTAAAAAGATTTTAAGTTCGTTGAAAATTACTTTCTATATTACATAACTGGTACCTTTTCTTTGGTAAATAAAGTTATGAGTATGTATCACTACAAAAGTGTGAAATGAAAAAAATGTTTATATAAGAGAAGTACACAAGTGTACCTTTTTATCAGGCTGTAGCAAATTTGTAAAATTAATGTTCATTTTAATGCATTTGCTAAAATCTATCAACTATTTACTTGCCACCTTTAAAACTTTCATTTAAACTATGCATGGTATAGGTTTATAGGGCTGTGTTAAAATTTGGTTGTTAAAAAGTATAAGTTTAACACTATCTCATTTTTTTTTGACAAATTTATTTGACATTTAGTTACCAACATGTTTTAAATCTATTGTACATGTTGTAACAGTATCTGAGACAAAAGCTAATCCATCACTATCTCAGGACCCATGTTGTCACATTACATAACATTATGCAATATTATGCAATGTTTTGATAAGCTGCATTTTTCTACAGGACAGAATTGCCCCCGGCAATTATAAGGGTCATAAAACACACCACTGATTGGCTTGGGTCACTAAGTTTGATAATGTGCACATAATGATTATGAGATCTATATTATTATCAAATGTTTGATTTATCAGATAAATTTCTGATAAACTGAATTTTATTTATTCTTGTATTACTGTCATCAAAAGTTATATTATTGACTAAGAATACTGACACATATAAGATTATTAAATGGTATCATGGTTATGATGTTAAATTTGGCTTTAGAACAAATTAAGAAAAAGTACTTTA
The DNA here is from genome assembly GCA_022818135.1 of Saxidomus purpurata. Lineage (NCBI taxonomy): Eukaryota > Metazoa > Mollusca > Bivalvia > Venerida > Veneridae > Saxidomus > Saxidomus purpurata. The sequence continues at coordinate 593,350 of JAFMSR010000034.1, forward strand.
ATCGTTTCTGTATGAATATCTAAGCTATATCAGTAGATTCAATCTTACCATTTCTCTGCAAGAGAAGAGTATAAGACAATTAGGGATATTTTTATTCTATTTAAAAGTTCACTTGTTAGTCGGGGTGTGACTGTTTTAATCTGTTTATATTAATAGTTATCAAAATCATTATCTAATTTAGTTAATTACCATGACTGAAAAAATGTAAAGCCTAACATGTTACAGCACAGACCTATATACACAGTATATATAGGTCAGTGGTTACAGTTATAATATAGAGAAAAATGTCAAAACTTCCTTGATTTAGGTACCGGTAGACTTTGATACAAGTTTAATTGTGTATTACTCATTAGTCTAATCAATGTTTTGTTGAATATGTTCCATAATAGTGTTGTTGTTTTTTTTGAAATAATAATTTCTTCAACTTTTTCAGACCATAGATATGACTTGTGTCACAAGCTCGGCATTCCTGTGTCACAGACGGCATTGTACAACAAAAAGGAATAAGTTGCTGCCTTCCATGAGAAGGAAATCACCCAGGTGTTGTGAGCCCCTCAAAATGAGGTAACTTTTAATTTAACATTTTAAACCAGTTGAAGTAATTTTAAATTAGTGAAATGAAGAAACATTATGTTTGATAAGATTTTTGTGCCAACTAATTAAATCGCACTTAAAGATGTATCAGGGCCTTCAGATTGCTCAAGATTTTGAATATAAATATATACGATATGTGAACAAATGTATGAACAATTATTTTCATAAGATAATTCTTTTTTCTACAGATAACACCATTGCTGATGTAATGACAGGATATATTTTTGTCAAAACACTGGAGCCTTTCGGGATGAATTTTCAGCAAAGATTGCATCTTTTGATAGTCACCGATAAACAGAAGGCAAATTGGTTGAAAATTTCATGTCATTGAAATACCGAAAACTCCTGTTTGAGCAACTAAATTTTTTTAGTTACATGATGTGCTTGAGTGTATGAAAATGAGTAGTCAATATATTATGACTTTTCGTGTTGAGAAAAAAATACAGTAAAATGGTGTGAAAGACATCTTGTTGGAGGTCATGAATTGATAGTCACACTAGAGAATGAATATGTGAAAGGCCTACATAACAGCAGATGACTTCACCTGCACTCCGCGATAATCTTAGAGCACGAAGATGGAGAAAAAAACATGAGAAATAACCTTTTCAACGGATTTTTTCAAAGGTTGATTGGCTACACAACATACAGATTGTAGCTCTGACACATGTTAGTGTATGTGAAATGTGTTTAGTAACCTGGACAACTAGAATATCAGTGCTAACATAGTAGACTTAGTAGTAGCTTTAATTTTGAAAGACATCCTAAGTGACAATCATAATGATATGCAAATTATTGTAAAATGAATTATATGAAAGCTAACATGATAAGGAGACAAAGTAATCAAAGAAAGTGGGAATTGATTGAATGGAAACACATGAAAGCAAGGAGGCTGATACCGGTATTCATGAAAATACGTGCCATACTGCAAACTGGTGGAGAAATCCATATGAAACTTCTGTCGGTGTGCATTCTTAGGGATGAATCCTGAATTATAATATATATGGAGAGAACAGCTGTAGAAATGGTGTTTAAACAATATTGTACAAGCAGATATTTTTTATTTTTAAACGACAGGAACTAAATTTAGAAAAAAAAGTTTAACTGGCCAAAACGTTTGTATAACATGGGTGAAGCAAACAGAAAATATGTTTTCAACATTTCTTTTTATCTCATTAGTGGGGATGGAATTTTGTTGAGGTCATCATAAGATTACTTAAATGCTTGAAGCATGTAAAGTCCCAGGCACTAACACAGTTCTATGCTCCTGCGCTTATGAATAAATTATGCAAATAAACCACCATATTAGAATTACGGTAAGCGCGCTGTTGCACTGTGGAAATCGACACATGTCCATTTGCAAAGCTCGCCACGTTTAACAGTTTTCTTCCATGTAAGAAAACTTGATGGTTTTTGATTGAATATTGAATGATAAATAAAATAAAAGAAATATGATAAAAATTGACCGATGATTAATAGTTTACGAGCGTTATAAAGTTCAGAAATTCATCGGAGCAACTGAGATTCTCTCGCAGGGTAGCGGCTGAAGATAACCTTTTAAACCGACTTTGAAATTTTTTTGAACACGCAGACAATTTTTATGCCCCCGAAGGGTGGCATATTAAATTCGCACCGTCTGTCTGTGCGTCCGCCCTTACATATTTCCGTGTCCGGGCTGTAACTTTGTCATGCATTGAAAGCTTTTGAAATAACTTGGCACAAATGGTCAGCACATCAAGACGGTGTGTCGCGTGTAAGACCCATGTCCCTACCTCAAAGGTAAAGGTCACACTTAGAGTTTGAAGGTAATGGAATCCTCTATATATGCACACATTCGTGTCGGGACTGTAACTTTGTCATGCGTTGAAAGATTTTAAAATAACTTGGCACAAATGTCTAACACATCAAGACGACATGTAGCGTGCAAGACCCACGTCCTACCTCAAAGGTCAAGGTCTCACTTGGAGTTTGAAGGTAATGGAATCCTCTATATATGCACACATTCGTGTCCGGACTGTAACTTTGTCATGCATTAAAGGATTTTAAAATAACTTGGCAAAAATGTCTAGCACATTAAGACAACGTGTCGCGTGCAAGACCCACGTCCTACCTTAAAGGTCAAGGTCACACTTAGAGTTTGAAGGTAATGGAATCCTCTATATATGCACACATTCGTGTCGGGACTGTAACTTTGTCATGCCTTGATTGATTTTAAAATAACTTGGCACAAATGTTCACCACATCAAGATATTTTAAGTGTCTGGGAAGTTAAATTCATTTGTTTACATTAAATTGTACCGTCATTCCGAAACAAATGACTGTTTCGGTAAACTACGAATTTATACGTCTACATAACATAAATCCTCGATAGCGCAGTGCTATGTAACTACGCTTGTCACGCGGGGGATCAGAGTTCGATTCCCCGTCGGAGATAATGTTCCTTTTTTATTCCAAATTCATACACAGTCAATGAATACATTTAGCAATAAAACAATGCTTAAGTCGTTGCCCGCTACAAATGATGATATTTTGAATAATACTAAAAACTAATATCAACATGTATTGATTTATAACTGATCCTTGACAGTTTCGCTGAAACCGAAAGTAGTCATTACGAATAAAAGTGATTATACGGGTGGGATTTAATTTATTTATCTTGTCATACTCCCTCACACCATCTCTTATGAAATACCTGCGCATGCCCTGTGAGGGCGGGTTCAAAAACGTAACGAATAAATTTGAATATATGGGTTGGGTTAAACGCCCGAGCATGCTCTGTGTATACGTAATGTTTACATCCGGTCGTAGCATATGGGATAGAGTGCTAACTTTGTAGATTACAATAATTTTGCTGATATATAGAAAAAATAAATTCACTGATAGGATAATTAACATGATAAAAGAACCATGTTCTATTCACTCTAAAACGATGTTGAGAAAAGTCTTTTTTCATAAAAAAGTTGCCAGAAAGCCTGATAAGCTCACCTGGCTCTACAGGTCACAGTTTTCATTCAGCTTTTATCAAACTTGCTGATAAGGTTTTCTGCAACATGTAGATGATCCCTATTGTTTTTGGAGTCAGTGGGTCAAAGGTCAAGGTCACATTGACTTCCTTTAGATTTTCCTTGATAACACTCTACGGGTCACTGTTTTCTTTCACCAAACTTGCTCAGAAGGTTCCCTGTATGTAGCTGATCACTATCAATTTTTGGGTTAATGGGTCAATGGTCACAGTGACCCGAACTTTGAAAATATTTTCCGCTGAGATCAATGTGACTCACGGTCTTCAAACTTCATAGGATGATTGGTCTTACTGAGTAAATGATCCCTATCGTTTTTGGAGTTGGTACGTCAAGGTCACATCTTGATGAATTCTAGATTGAGCTGCATATGGGTCATCTGGGGTCAAAACTTCGGTCTTGGGGTCAAATCTTAGAAAACCCTTGTGTATGCAATAAAGGTTACATTTTCTATTGAATCTTCATGAAACTTGGTCAGAATAATTATCTTGATAAAATCTAGATCAAGTTTGAAAATGGATCTTCTGGGGTCAAAAACTAATTCACAGGGTCAAACATAGGTTAACCTTGTGTACGAAATATTGGTTGCATTTTTAATTGGATCTTCATGTAACCTGGTCAGTATAATAATTGTTTTAATGAAATTTAGGTTGAGTTCGAATATGCGACATCTGAGTTAAAAATAGCTAGGTCACCCAGCTAAAAATCTCCACATACTTGTTGCAGTGATGAATACAGAGGATTTTGCGACATGTATTTTAATGCTCCCGAAAGAACTTTGAAAGGCATATTAAAAAGTTGATCTACATCTTGATGGTCCAGGTCACAGACTGTGAGACAACACTTTTGGGGCATTTGTTACTTTCCAATGACAGCTCTTGTTTTCTAAATAGTTTGATTAACATTACACTAATGGATCTTTTCCACTGCTAAAACCTAGCCAGAGATGGGGCATATCCCCCCTGCACATCTTTTGAAGCTAGGCACTTAGGAAGTATCCAGCCGTATTATCCCAATAGAAACATGCCAATTCATTCCTCTGAACACTTTGGTGCTTAGAGGTCGCAGTGTGTGATTACATGGAGATGCCATTTAATGTGTATTTTATGCCCTAATGGGTTAAAGACAAGGAAAATAGCCACGATCCTGCCTCTGACTAACTTTATGTAATGGAAATTTTGTTAATCTGAAAGAAGACTACCTGTTGCAATAAATGCACTGATAAAGTTAATACAATGGACTATACCCATATGTAATTTCTGTATAAAAATTAATGCTTCAGGATCACTTAGAATGTACTGATACAGTTGCATAAATTTATAGGTAGGATAATGATAGAAACATGTTCTATTCACTCTAAACAAAGACGTTGACATAATTATGCCTCTCTTTCGTACTCAAGTTGTGTCGTTAAGAAAAAAAGTTGCCAGAAAGCCTTTCTTATTAGCTCACCTGACACAAAGTGCCAGCGTGAGCTATTGGGATCGCATTCCGTCCGGCGTCCGTCCGTCCACCATTTCCTTCAAACGACATCTCCTCTGAAACCACTGGGCAAATGTTGATGAAACTTTGCAGGGATGTTTCTTGCATGAAGTTCTATCAAAGTTGTTCAAAGAATTCCATTCCATGCAGAACTCTGGTTGTTATGGCAACAAATAGGAAAAACTTGAAAATTCTTCTTCTCCAAAACCACAAGGCCTAGAACTTAGATATTTAGCATGTGGCATGGTCTAGTAGACTTCTACCAAGATTGTTCAAATTATGATCCCCGGGTCAAAATTGACCCCTCCGGGGCGTTAAAACTGTCTCTTATCTAAAACCCAATAAAAACTTGATGCCAATGTCGGCTTGTTTTGATACAGCTTTTGAGTGCGAAAAAAAGTGGCAGGGGTACGTTGCAGCATACTTTAGTAGCGTAACTTGAGGGATGAAATAATTTATTTAGCAACACTTATTCCAATTGAGAGATAATAAGTTAAATTGATATTTTACAAGGTAAATAAAATGCTGTTCTGGTTAACATGACATTTTGATGAAAGCAGAGAGAGAAATAAGAGTCAAGACATTGTAAAGTCTTCTTTCACTTTCAACATTATGACATTAACCGAGTAGGTGTATGTCTGAACTCTCCTCGTCAGAACTGCAATCTAAATTCTGGGGAAAAAATCTAACTGTTGCTGCATCCAACTTCTCTGTGTAATATGCTATGTAATATTATTGGTTTTTTCGCTAACTTGTGTCATGGAAGACAATTGTAAAATAGGCCTATGTCTCTGTGCCTTCCATTCATTCTTATTTGAAATATTCATGATAAACAAATGGGCAGTGTATCAGGCAAGTGGCGAGACAATTTGTATTGCGATACAGAAGAGGGATACACAAGTCGGTTTGCGAAACACTTGTAGTTTCTAAATTAATAATGCAGCTATCCGTAGACATCAGTTTCATCACCAATATGTTTTAGACGACACATACAGTAAAGCTTTGATAACTCCAGCGATTTTATTCCTTTTAAAACTGGTACTTGTATCCTACATGTTAACCGGACGTTCAATTATCCGGACAATTTCGATCTGCACGTAATTGAACAGTTATCCTTTGATCCAACGTGTAATAAAGATACTCAGATCATGTAAACGCTTTTCGTGTCTATGACAGTGTAGTCAACTTATCACTTAGGTGAACAGCATCAATAAATTTGATATATATGTACCGCACTTGCCTTATGTTTTGATTGCAGACGGACATGGTCACGGGGGACTTAATATATCAATGCACATGCGCAAATGTATAGAGAAACCAGTTGGTAGATAAAATTTGGATTTTTGACATGCTTTATCATCAAAACAACAAAAAAACAAAAATAATATCAAACAGGGAATGCCACGTACCAAAAACGCAGCCTCCCCAAAACGAGCCCCACAGCACCCAGAAGTGCACACCACCAACACACACACACACACACACGCACACACACACGACACACACACACAATCATGTACACACACACATATACACTACCAACACACACTAGCATACAAAGCAAACACACGAGGACAAAACGAACAATTAAAGGAACACAGTGGGGCACCGCCTTGGAACGGTCAGTGGCAAAAACACCACTGGGGAGCTTAAACCGGTTTATGGTGCGCACCCAACCTCACTCTTACCCCCACCATGTTCCAAAGTCACAGGACAGTGTAAATAAAAGTAATCCCTGCTAGCTGAATCTCTAACACACGCAATGGAAACAAAAGGCATGGTATGTAAAACACAAAAATGCTCGTGTATAAATATATAAAAAGCAAACCTTGAGGACCATAAAACGTATGTACTCAATGCCTTTGCAGAAGGCAGAGCACCAAGAGAAACACCCTTAAGGGCCCGACGAAACAGGCCAGAGGACAGAAATCAAAACAGTTTCGTCCCAGTGGGATTTAAAAACTGCCCATCACAGAGTCCTCCCCCTCTTCCGTCAGACACAATCAAAGAGGGAAGCATAGCGTCCAACTGTAAACGGGTTGAACACCAAACATGCGGTGTGTCTCAAAACAGTTGGGTCGTAACCTCTTTTAACAAAACGTTTTATAATTTTAGCAAATACAGTTGGAAAATTGCCATGACCCAAAATCTTACGAAGTTTGTAAACCACATCCCCATAAAAATCGGGTTTTGAAATACTTTCTCGCAGAAGAGTCTTTACTCAGACTCATAATTTTCATCTCAACACTCGCAAACAAATTTTTCTTTTTTTTTTCTTCTTATTCAATCAAAGTAATAAGCGGCTGTAATTACATATGATTGAAGACGCTCAAAATGTGCGAATAATATTTTTTAAACTTTGGCCACTGGACGGCCGATTAATTCATAATAAACAATCAATTAACAATAAAAGTTTCTCTTGTGACGTGTTAAAATAATGATGTGCCAGCGGAGGTGAGAAAAATCTGATAATCAGTGACCTCGAGTTGCCGCAGGTAAATTTAGTAAGAAATCTATCTGGCAGGACCACAGGTGTTCCTCGAGTTATCCCGGGTTCTCGAGTTATCGATGCTCTAGTTATCCATGGTGATTTCTGGTTAAACATATAGGTAAAATTGCCAGGACCGACAGGAGTCCTCGAGTTATCCAGGGTTCTCGAGTAATCGATGCTCGAGTTAACCAAGTTTTACTGTACATGTCACAAAGTAATAGCATTCCGACAGATCGTATTGACACAATTATTTGAACTGTTTATCAGTACTTAAATTTTTATTTCTGAAAATAATTGTGTCATATGAAATTAATTATTTTTAAACGTGTCTGACTTTTAAGTTTATCACGTTTATTATTTTCATTATTTGATTTTTTGAGATATAGATTATGCGAAACTATCGAATGCTTGTTTCACCATACGTTTACGAAGATGAGGCATTATGGATAGACTTCAAACAAACGCACCGATGTTTAGATATGTTATGTTAGTTAGATATTAGATCATGTTGAGTAAAACATAGTGCATTTTAATAAATAATTACTGCAAAATTAAAATTTTATGGTTCGCAAATCTGGCAAATTACAAGGGCACGCAAATATCTGTGTCTAAATCTTATCACAAGTTCGCAATCTCTCGAAAGATAAGATGTTTGACGTTCATGACGTTACAGCCCTAATAAACAATGTACAGACAATAGAAAAACAGTTTCCGCTCAATAACTCCAGTTAGGAGTGACTAATTGCAATGCGACTTGGTATGTAGGCAGCATGCGTTAAGACGCAGATTTGGATTGTATTTGGGGTCACTAGGGTTAAGGTCAAGGTCACTGTTACTAAAAAAAGGAAAACGGTTTCAGCTCAATAACTCGAGTTAGGAGTGACCAATTGCAATGAAACTTGGTCTGTAGGTAGCATGCGTAAAGAGGAAGCTTAGATTTGCATTTAAGGTCACTAGGGTCAAGGTCAAGGGCACTGTTACTAAACATAGAAAAATGGTTTCCGCTCAATAACTTGAGTTAGGAGTGACCAATTGTAATGAAAGTTGGTGTGAAGATAGCTTGCGAGGAGAGGAAGCTTGTAGTTACTAGGGTCAAGGTCACTAGGGTCAAGATCAAGGTCATTGTTACTAAAAATTGATTTTTTTAGTTTTTAAATTGTTTTAAGCAAACAAAGTTTTTGGGGTCAAGGTCACTAGGGTCAAGGTCAAGGTCACTGTTACTAAAAAAAATTTTCTTCAATTTTTAAATTAATTAGGCAAAAATTTTTTTTTCTTTTTTTGTGGGAGTCAAGGTGACTGTTTTTTTAAAATTCTACAACTTCTACAGGCAACCTGCTTTGGACGCATTGCCGCGTCTTCTTGTTATATATTATTCAACATGTAATTTAGATTTCAAAAGAAACATTAAAAGGAATGTTTTTGTAGACAACGGTCAATTTCCGCTTCCCATTGAATGCCCTCAGAAAGGGCATTATTCTTGTGACAATGCTACAGTTTGTGTGAAAGCCACATTTCTTATTGTTCCTTTGTCAAGTTTCAGGTATCAAAGAAATGCAACATTTTTACAATACTTGGGTGTCAAAATCCAAGCTGAAAGTGACACTTTCGTCTCAAAACATAGGAAATTTATAGAATACAGTTATTCCGAAAAGTGCCTGTAGTGACTACCTGTCCAGTCAGGCAAAATTATGACAGGTCAAGCAAATTTTTGTTGCGGTCTTACGGAATGTCAGGCACTTTATTGCCCTTTACACAAAAGTTCTTTTGTTCGGTCAGGCAAAATTTTAGCCGGTCAGGCAAAGTTTTGTGTTTGTCTGACTGAATGTAATGCACTGTTGAAAAACTTTTCGGGAAGACAGGAAATTATGTCTCACACTGTAGGCTTTTACTGTTTCACCTGTAAAAGAATAAAGGATAATGTTCCTTCTTCTTCAAGTCGAACTTTTAGTTAGGTAACGTTACTTTAATTGTTTTGCGGGGTTGAATGCCTGTTTCAACCGCAGTTCAGTTATTTTTACAGGCGACATTTAACCTAACTCTCATTGAATTTTCTTCGAGGAAGCTTTTCTTTAACCTCTTCCTGCTGTGCTGCTGGGAAACTTCTTCACATAAAGAGACGTAGTTGGTAGCAGGGCTCAAACACATGACACTCGATCAATGAGAGATTCCACTGATTTCAAGTTAGTCTTACCACTCGACTATGAAGGCAGAGTAAACTTTCAGTTTAATATGGAATGCTACATTTTCTAAAGATGACAGATTTGGCGCTGATTTTAATGCCAGGCATCAGTATTAAATTTTGCCATTCTGTGACCTTAAACATTCATGCTCACTTGAGCTTGTTTTATGGTGAAGAATGACAACTCGTATTCTTTCTAGATATACTTTAATGAGCGTGCGATATACAACTGAATCACTAAAACAGCTTATCACAAGCAGCGGGAAAATATATATTAACGCATGCGCAGTTTACATGGTATACATGACATAATGACACATCTCCCTTTAACAGAGAAATAGAAAGATTATATTCTATGTTCATCAATGAAAAGCTAATGTAAAACATATATAAAGGTAATTGTAAAAATGTCACTCTGTACGCAACTAACAACGTTCTCTGTCATTTCTTCGAAATAAAGTTCATTCATACCGATGTAAAATGTAAGTTAATTGTTTTATCAGTTCTCACGCTATCAAGTACCAAGTTGGTTTACATCTACATTGATTCAATTATTTTCGGCTTCACAGTGCGTCCATATCGAGTTACATATGGTTTATCTGCACTGGCGTTTGCTGACATTGGAGGTTGATTATCTGAAACAATTTGGGGCTCCGAAAGGTTGTTTTCCTCTGAGCTTTGCATTTCAACATTCGGTGGTTCTTTCATGCACTCATTTGTTTTAAGGAGGTGACGCCTATTGCGTCGGTATTCACTGCCATCGGGGGTTTGTACTGTGAATGACCTATCATGGTGTTTTTCAACTACAACAGCAGGACTCCAACATTTATCTGCTTGTTGTATCCTTGCTGAATCCCCAGTTTTCAAAGGAACTAGAGGTTTTGCCGTTTTGTCATAGTAACCTTTCTCCCTCTGTTTGTTTATAGTAAATTTCTCCTGAATGACCTTGTGAGATACTGGGCGGGGATATAGATTAGATTTGGCGACTGGCAATACAGATCGTAATTGCCTGCTCATTAACATTGCTGAAGGTGAGTAACCGATATCAAGTGGGGTTACACGATACTCTAGAATACCAATCAAGGGATCGGAATTCGTTTCCTTGGCCTTTATGAAAATACGTTTGCATATTTTCACGTATGCTTCTGCAAAGCCGTTACCAGGGCTGTGATAAGAACTGGATGTTTTGTGGTGAAAATCCCAAATATTTGCAAACTTGGCAAACTCGTCGGATGCGTATGGACTCCCATATGCCCTGTGTGACACTTAGCCAATAATTCTGACCTTAGTGCTTTGGGAATGACAATTTTGTGACCTTTCATAATTAACCCATTGATCACAGTGAGCTCATCCCTGTAATTCCAGAAATCAAGTAAATCTGATTTGCACTGATTTCTCTCAGAAGGCCACCCCTCGAAAATAACCTGTTTGAGAATAGACAGCTGATCATCCCTATCAGTGTGACTTTTGATTTCTTGCAACTTCCGGTCGCTTACGGGTAAGTTGGACATAACCATGTTAACCTGTACCTCAAGTGTCTCTGACAGCAATGGGTATGTGTCACCGACAGATCTTCTGGATAATGTGTCGGGAACGGGAATCTCTTTGCCGGGTGTAAAAGTAACCTCAATATCATACTGCTGCATTTGCATCAACATTCTCATGAGCCTGGCCGGCGCGGCACATAATGGCTTCTTAAAAATGCTTATCAATGGTAAGTGATCTGTGACGACCTTGACTTTTCTACCATACACCCAGTGGTGGTACCTTTTTATTCCGAACATGATCCCTAAACACTCAAGTTCGATCTGAGCGTAATTCTTTTCACTAGGCGTAAGTGATTTAGAAGCATAGGCAATAGGTCTACCTTCTTGAAGGAGTGTGGCTCCTAGACCGGACCTAGAACTGTCAGTCTGTAGAACCAAGGGCTTCGCTGGGTCATAAAATACAAGTACAGGCTCTTGTGTTATGATTCTTTTCACCTGTTCATAAGCCTCAATTTGTGGTTTACCCCAGTAAAATTCCACGTCCTTGGCAAGTAATTCGCGCAAGGGCGATGTGACCTGAGCTAATTTAGGCGCGAATCTGGAAAGATATGTAACCATACCAAGTACTGTTTCCAGCTGTGACCTGTTTTCAGGACTAGGCATGTCCCGAATTGCTGATATTTTTGCGGGATCTGGGCTAAGGCCTTGTTCTGATATGACGTGACCGAAATAGCTTATCTGTGATAGGCTAACTTCGAGTTTCTCCGCATTAAGGCGTATACCTTTTTCAAGTGACCTTTTCAGAACTGCTATCAAATTAGCATCATGTTCTGCCCTAGTTTTCCCGTAGACCAAAATGTCGTCTACAATTGCAACAACCCCTTCGAGACCCTCGTATATTTCGTCCACTTTCTTTTGGAACAAATCCATGGCTGACGAAATACCCATAGGTAACCTCAAGTACCTGTAGCGGCCAAATATGGTATTGAATGTTGTCAGCATGGAAGATTTTTCCGTGAGATGAATGGCCCAGTAACCTGATCGGGCGTCTAGTTTCGTGAAAAACTTGGCACCGTTTAGCTGCGGAAGTATGTCATCTAGGGTTCTTACTGGGTAATACGGACGTTGAATATTTTTATTCAGGTCATGCGGATCAAGGCAAATTCTTAAATCACCTGACTTTTTCTCTACTGTGACCATTGAATTGACCCATTCTGTTGGTTCGCTTACTTTAGCTATAACCCCTAATTTTTCCATTCTGTCGAGCTCTTTTTTACACTTATCACGGAGTGCTACCGGTATCCTACGGGGCGGGTGCACGATGGGCTCAGCATCGTGTTTGAGAAATATGGAACATTTACCCGGAATAGAGCCAATGCCCTTGAATACTTGGGAAAATTCCTGTAACACCAAGTTTTTGGTCAGCGGGGTCTGCGTGGCATTTGAATTTATCTCATGCGTTAGCTTTAATAGGCCAAATTCAATACATGACTGTAGCCCGAGCAGAGGCGGCGATTCCGTTTCCACGACGTGAAATAATACAGGCCTAGTTTGTGTCGAAGGTGTGTGAGTACATTCTAGCGTTATCGTACCTAAGAGTGCTAATGGATTATTATTGTAACCCGACAGCCTGGTTTTAGATGGAGTGAGTGCAGTCTGAACCCCTACTTGTCTAAATGCAAAAAGAGGTAAAACATTTACCTGTGCGCCTGTGTCAATTTTACAATTAATTACTTTTCGACGTGGTCCCACCTCAATATTAGCAAATGCCTGGCTTCTGTCACAATTAACACTATTTATGACACTATCTATGTATAAATCCGAATTTTCTGGTGAATCATCACGTAAGTCCGCCTGAATAATGTTTACTCTTTTGCTTCTGCATACTTTAGCGTAATGGTTCCATTTTCTGCATTTCAAGCACTGTACGCCATGAGCCGGGCATTGTCCTTTGTTATGTAATTGACCGCAGTTACCGCATTTAGTATTACTATTTGCACCAGGTGTTTTAATGTCCTTATGGTTGTACTTTCCCTTGTATTGTTTAGATATCTGTCCCGTTTGCTTAACAGCACTATGTCTGAATCCTTTTCTCGAGTTTCTTTGCGGTTTTTGCACGTAACTCACTGTGGAGCTCGAACCCTCGGCTGAAGGTTGTTGCATCGTCTTCATTTGTTCTTGTGCGTATTCAGTTGTTTGGCATATATCTACCGCCTTCGCGAGTGTCAACTTTTCGCCAATTGTTAACAGCTTTTCACGTATTTTAAGAGATTTTATGCCAAAAACTATCCTATCTCTTATCATATCGTCCTTGTATGAATCATCAAAAGAGCAGTCGTTTGCAAGTACTTTAAGCTTTGTAAGGAATTGTTCTACTGAGTTTTCTCCTTGTACCTCGTTATTGAATTTAAAGCGGGCAAATACTGGGTTTGATTTGGGTTGGACATGCTTCTCAAACGCCTCACAAGTGTCTTTAACCGATTTCCTGTTATCTGCTGTCAATGTCAAAGTTTTGAAGATCTCACGTCCTTTCTCTCCCATCCATAACAAAAGATATGTAATCTGCACTTCTTGTGTTTTTTCCTTAAGGGGGCCGGCAAATATCAATTCCGCATGGCTTCGAAAGCTTCTGAATGACTGCAATAAGTTTGTACTTTGCCAGTCCATAGACGGCGTAGGCACTCCGGCTAACTCCATGTTTTCTCAAGAAATTCCACTTTAAATCTGTTTTTGTAAATTAATAATCCTCACTGTTTTAAGGATGTATTTATTACTAATTCTCTTTATGTGAGCTAATAATCCTGACTTTTAGGGATGTATTTAGTCACTTTTAAGCTTCTGACACCATGTTTTATGGTGAAGAATGACAACTCGTATTCTTTCTAGATATACTTTAATGAGCGTGCGATATACAACTGAATCACTAAAACAGCTTATCACAAGCAGCGGGAAAATATATATTAACGCATGCGCAGTTTACATGGTATACATGACATAATGACACAGAGCTTAGATATTTAGCATTGCTTTAATTACAATTTCTAGTCGATCTCCCCGGGAGCCACAGGTGTAAGTAGCTTAGCTGGGACCCAAACACTGCATCTTAATTAAAAATAGCCGATGATGCAGGGTGTATCATGACCCCTTGGTCAAAACTGACCCCGACCGGGGACTCAGTTTATTTTACATAACTGATTTCTATAGGAAATATTTGAACATTTTCTAAAATTAACAAGGCTTAGAGTTAATAGATATCTGACAAGAAGCATTGCCTAGTTGCTTTTTTATCAAGACCCCTGTGTCGAAATTGACCTTGCCTGGGGGTCAGTTGATTTTACATCGGCTTAATATACCGGTACAGGAAAATCTTCATGGCGTAGAGCTTCGATATATGATCATGGTGCGTAGCATTGCCTTGTGGACCTTTACCAAGCTTGTCAAAATCATGAAACCCAGATTCAAATTGACCCTGCATGGGAGTCACTTGACTTTACATAAATGTTTATATGGGTTCTTAAATAATTGTCTTCAATGGACCTTCGTTATAGCGAGCCGAACACTATAAGGCCATCTTGATCGTCTTGTTCACAGTTTTGATAACTGAGGCTGGTTTGCTATCATAAGTAAACAAAAACATGCACAATGTATTCACACAAATTCTATAACATTAGTGGACAATAATATAATTTGTTCAACGGGATACAAAGAACTGAATAATGGAGAGTGCAGATAATGTAGCTTCACTGGACAAAGCCCTTTGTCCAGCTGAGCTTATGTCATGATGTTGGTTTGTCCATTGTCCATTGTCAATCTGTCCGTAAACTTGACCTCAATACATTCTACAGGTCACATACTGAAACACTGATCAATCCATAAAACACAAAATGCAGCTTTCCTTTAACATTTTATTCTTACCAATCAGTTGAACTTTTAAAAAGATTTTAAGTTCGTTGAAAATTACTTTCTATATTACATAACTGGTACCTTTTCTTTGGTAAATAAAGTTATGAGTATGTATCACTACAAAAGTGTGAAATGAAAAAAATGTTTATATAAGAGAAGTACACAAGTGTACCTTTTTATCAGGCTGTAGCAAATTTGTAAAATTAATGTTCATTTTAATGCATTTGCTAAAATCTATCAACTATTTACTTGCCACCTTTAAAACTTTCATTTAAACTATGCATGGTATAGGTTTATAGGGCTGTGTTAAAATTTGGTTGTTAAAAAGTATAAGTTTAACACTATCTCATTTTTTTTTGACAAATTTATTTGACATTTAGTTACCAACATGTTTTAAATCTATTGTACATGTTGTAACAGTATCTGAGACAAAAGCTAATCCATCACTATCTCAGGACCCATGTTGTCACATTACATAACATTATGCAATATTATGCAATGTTTTGATAAGCTGCATTTTTCTACAGGACAGAATTGCCCCCGGCAATTATAAGGGTCATAAAACACACCACTGATTGGCTTGGGTCACTAAGTTTGATAATGTGCACATAATGATTATGAGATCTATATTATTATCAAATGTTTGATTTATCAGATAAATTTCTGATAAACTGAATTTTATTTATTCTTGTATTACTGTCATCAAAAGTTATATTATTGACTAAGAATACTGACACATATAAGATTATTAAATGGTATCATGGTTATGATGTTAAATTTGGCTTTAGAACAAATTAAGAAAAAGTACTTTAATCGTTTCTGTATGAATATCTAAGCTATATCAGTAGATTCAATCTTACCATTTCTCTGCAAGAGAAGAGTATAAGACAATTAGGGATATTTTTATTCTATTTAAAAGTTCACTTGTTAGTCGGGGTGTGACTGTTTTAATCTGTTTATATTAATAGTTATCAAAATCATTATCTAATTTAGTTAATTACCATGACTGAAAAAATGTAAAGCCTAACATGTTACAGCACAGACCTATATACACAGTATATATAGGTCAGTGGTTACAGTTATAATATAGAGAAAAATGTCAAAACTTCCTTGATTTAGGTACCGGTAGACTTTGATACAAGTTTAATTGTGTATTACTCATTAGTCTAATCAATGTTTTGTTGAATATGTTCCATAATAGTGTTGTTGTTTTTTTTGAAATAATAATTTCTTCAACTTTTTCAGACCATAGATATGACTTGTGTCACAAGCTCGGCATTCCTGTGTCACAGACGGCATTGTACAACAAAAAGGAATAAGTTGCTGCCTTCCATGAGAAGGAAATCACCCAGGTGTTGTGAGCCCCTCAAAATGAGGTAACTTTTAATTTAACATTTTAAACCAGTTGAAGTAATTTTAAATTAGTGAAATGAAGAAACATTATGTTTGATAAGATTTTTGTGCCAACTAATTAAATCGCACTTAAAGATGTATCAGGGCCTTCAGATTGCTCAAGATTTTGAATATAAATATATACGATATGTGAACAAATGTATGAACAATTATTTTCATAAGATAATTCTTTTTTCTACAGATAACACCATTGCTGATGTAATGACAGGATATATTTTTGTCAAAACACTGGAGCCTTTCGGGATGAATTTTCAGCAAAGATTGCATCTTTTGATAGTCACCGATAAACAGAAGGCAAATTGGTTGAAAATTTCATGTCATTGAAATACCGAAAACTCCTGTTTGAGCAACTAAATTTTTTTTAGTTACATGATGTGCTTGAGTGTATGAAAATGAGTAGTCAATATATTATGACTTTTCGTGTTGAGAAAAAAATACAGTAAAATGGTGTGAAAGACATCTTGTTGGAGGTCATGAATTGATAGTCACACTAGAGAATGAATATGTGAAAGGCCTACATAACAGCAGATGACTTCACCTGCACTCCGCGATAATCTTAGAGCACGAAGATGGAGAAAAAAACATGAGAAATAACCTTTTCAACGGATTTTTTCAAAGGTTGATTGGCTACACAACATACAGATTGTAGCTCTGACACATGTTAGTGTATGTGAAATGTGTTTAGTAACCTGGACAACTAGAATATCAGTGCTAACATAGTAGACTTAGTAGTAGCTTTAATTTTGAAAGACATCCTAAGTGACAATCATAATGATATGCAAATTATTGTAAAATGAATTATATGAAAGCTAACATGATAAGGAGACAAAGTAATCAAAGAAAGTGGGAATTGATTGAATGGAAACACATGAAAGCAAGGAGGCTGATACCGGTATTCATGAAAATACGTGCCATACTGCAAACTGGTGGAGAAATCCATATGAAACTTCTGTCGGTGTGCATTCTTAGGGATGAATCCTGAATTATAATATATATGGAGAGAACAGCTGTAGAAATGGTGTTTAAACAATATTGTACAAGCAGATATTTTTTATTTTTAAACGACAGGAACTAAATTTAGAAAAAAAAGTTTAACTGGCCAAAACGTTTGTATAACATGGGTGAAGCAAACAGAAAATATGTTTTCAACATTTCTTTTTATCTCATTAGTGGGGATGGAATTTTGTTGAGGTCATCATAAGATTACTTAAATGCTTGAAGCATGTAAAGTCCCAGGCACTAACACAGTTCTATGCTCCTGCGCTTATGAATAAATTATGCAAATAAACCACCATATTAGAATTACGGTAAGCGCGCTGTTGCACTGTGGAAATCGACACATGTCCATTTGCAAAGCTCGCCACGTTTAACAGTTTTCTTCCATGTAAGAAAACTTGATGGTTTTTGATTGAATATTGAATGATAAATAAAATAAAAGAAATATGATAAAAATTGACCGATGATTAATAGTTTACGAGCGTTATAAAGTTCAGAAATTCATCGGAGCAACTGAGATTCTCTCGCAGGGTAGCGGCTGAAGATAACCTTTTAAACCGACTTTGAAATTTTTTTGAACACGCAGACAATTTTTATGCCCCCGAAGGGTGGCATATTAAATTCGCACCGTCTGTCTGTGCGTCCGCCCTTACATATTTCCGTGTCCGGGCTGTAACTTTGTCATGCATTGAAAGCTTTTGAAATAACTTGGCACAAATGGTCAGCACATCAAGACGGTGTGTCGCGTGTAAGACCCATGTCCCTACCTCAAAGGTAAAGGTCACACTTAGAGTTTGAAGGTAATGGAATCCTCTATATATGCACACATTCGTGTCGGGACTGTAACTTTGTCATGCGTTGAAAGATTTTAAAATAACTTGGCACAAATGTCTAACACATCAAGACGACATGTAGCGTGCAAGACCCACGTCCTACCTCAAAGGTCAAGGTCTCACTTGGAGTTTGAAGGTAATGGAATCCTCTATATATGCACACATTCGTGTCCGGACTGTAACTTTGTCATGCATTAAAGGATTTTAAAATAACTTGGCAAAAATGTCTAGCACATTAAGACAACGTGTCGCGTGCAAGACCCACGTCCTACCTTAAAGGTCAAGGTCACACTTAGAGTTTGAAGGTAATGGAATCCTCTATATATGCACACATTCGTGTCGGGACTGTAACTTTGTCATGCCTTGATTGATTTTAAAATAACTTGGCACAAATGTTCACCACATCAAGATATTTTAAGTGTCTGGGAAGTTAAATTCATTTGTTTACATTAAATTGTACCGTCATTCCGAAACAAATGACTGTTTCGGTAAACTACGAATTTATACGTCTACATAACATAAATCCTCGATAGCGCAGTGCTATGTAACTACGCTTGTCACGCGGGGGATCAGAGTTCGATTCCCCGTCGGAGATAATGTTCCTTTTTTATTCCAAATTCATACACAGTCAATGAATACATTTAGCAATAAAACAATGCTTAAGTCGTTGCCCGCTACAAATGATGATATTTTGAATAATACTAAAAACTAATATCAACATGTATTGATTTATAACTGATCCTTGACAGTTTCGCTGAAACCGAAAGTAGTCATTACGAATAAAAGTGATTATACGGGTGGGATTTAATTTATTTATCTTGTCATACTCCCTCACACCATCTCTTATGAAATACCTGCGCATGCCCTGTGAGGGCGGGTTCAAAAACGTAACGAATAAATTTGAATATATGGGTTGGGTTAAACGCCCGAGCATGCTCTGTGTATACGTAATGTTTACATCCGGTCGTAGCATATGGGATAGAGTGCTAACTTTGTAGATTACAATAATTTTGCTGATATATAGAAAAAATAAATTCACTGATAGGATAATTAACATGATAAAAGAACCATGTTCTATTCACTCTAAAACGATGTTGAGAAAAGTCTTTTTTCATAAAAAAGTTGCCAGAAAGCCTGATAAGCTCACCTGGCTCTACAGGTCACAGTTTTCATTCAGCTTTTATCAAACTTGCTGATAAGGTTTTCTGCAACATGTAG
>JAFMSR010000034.1:613462-635690 GCA_022818135.1 Saxidomus purpurata
GAATAATTAAATATTTGAAAGTCTTGCTAATTAACCAAAACAAAAAGATAAGCCAACATTCAGTATCGGTAATATTGTCATTCAAAATCTGTTGAAGTACAGTGAAACTTGTAATAATATCAATTTTGTAAAGTTAATGGTGTACAATAAATAGTAAACAGAAGGCATCTTAGTAGACTACTCAATAAGCATTTTTCGATACATATACGTGGTTCTTTAACATGATTGTATTCATTTATCAGTTTACGTTTGAACACATTGTTCAATGTTTGGATATACATGTATAATAGTACTGCTTTAAAATTCGGTTATTCTAGACTTTTAGCTTTTAATGAAGACGCTGTATTTTGTCTGAAACATCGATATTAAGTTGGAAATTAGACTGTTATGAATCTGCAACAATCTGCTGTGGCCTATGCTTACGCCTAGAGAAAAAATTAATATTAATAAATCAAGTGATATTATATATCTTGGGACATGTTTATTACCCATTAATACGCTTCCACTTAAGGTGGAAGGATACTATATAAAAATTCTCTAGTCTACCTTAGTGTTTGGTACCAACTGAAACTTGAAGATATTTCTGATTCAGATCTATATTTTATTTGACGTTATTTATGTACATAACGTTACTATGACGTCGCAAACATGACCATGTCGCGCCATTTTTACGTCGGTTGTACGGAGACAAATTTTGTATAATACTTACTGTACTGAGATCATTTGTTGGCGTAAAGCAATAAAATTGGTATCAAAATAAAGCTATTAAAATTGCCTACGCGGTTTTGTAGCGTACCCCCCTTACTCGAGCGTTGGCCTGTTAACTCTAAAAGGGGTGCTACTTGAGTTCGTCTGGGCCCGGCTTGTGGTAGATTTTATTCCAATAAGTGTAAGCAATCACTTCACAAAGATGGTATAAAATGTAACAATAGTTTATTTAACGAACGAACAAGTATTTAATTCATATTCAATAGTTACATAATAATAGCATGAATGTTCTAAAGAGTCTTCACATATGACAGCTGTGCACCCTTAAGTTTATTTTACCGACTTTAACTCTACTATTGTAACACAGACACTGTCAAGAATAACTCATTAACACTCTTTGAAACAATTAAAACACTTGTCACTTCGACATTAACAGTCTTGGTTCCTATACATTTAGTTAGCCACTAGAAAATATGACAGATTTACTGAATAACAATATTCCACACTAACGGCGTAAACAAGATTCCGTTTTAAGTAGATCAGTACCTTATAGGGAAATTATACCAGTTGGCATATCTGGTATTTTTGGTATATTATAGACTACCTAGAACAATAATCTAATTTACTCTATTTCCGTAACCAGCTGACGTTAGATATACACACTCACTTATATAAATAGTTTATTAAGTTACGCACACTTAGAACTACATAAGCACAAAATGAGAATAAGAATCGATCGGTATTTTCCTAAGATCTGTAAAGTTTACCACTTGGTATAAATGGTATAAACACTGGAGTTTGAGGTTTATTTTAAGGAACTTATAATATAACACTTCACTTTCACTTATTATTTATTTAATACCAACGGTTGGTTGACTTTACCTCTTCTTGTGACATGTTGGTATATAATGGTAGGACAAGGTTTGATATTTTATACCAAATGGTGAGTTGACCGTCCGCTCTGGGTGTTTATAATGGCACCCCTTGAATTTCGCGCTACTCCGCCTTTTATAGTGAGATTTCGTCATAGATGACGTCACGTCTCGCATGCACCCCGAGATTTTAACACAGCAGTGGCGGACAAACACGGAAGTAAAATGAAATATCACAGTTCTTTGATCAATTACGTTCACGGAAGTCGATGTTTAATGTAAACATGTATAAGTATTGAATATATTGAACAGTTATTATTGATTTTGATCGATTTCAAGTGAAACTATAGAACACACACGCGAAAATATACGTCAAATGTCGATAACAACATTGGCGATTTTTAGCACAAATATACGGTGAATATTCGAGTCAAGTGTGAGGGTGCACAGCCATTAATAATTCTGAAAACATGAAAAACATTTATATGATGCATCAATACATATGTTATTGTGTAGATTATACATTTATAAACCATCATACATTGGAAAAATACATTTATTAAAGCACATGGAAAACAAAGTGGGTGGGGTAATATAAACCTTGCTCTACCATACACAATTCCTTGAGAAATAATAAAATGCATTATTCGATGATATTTAAAATGAATAATATCTAAATTATGACTATTTCTAACATGTATTTAAAGATTCAAGTAAATGTTATTTGATGAAAATAATTTATCGGGAGACTGGAATCACTGGATCGTTACATTGCCCCCCACCATATAAGTTTTGGTCCCCAAAATATTCAAATGGTATATAACATTAACATCAATTTATATGCCATTTTGAGTTTTAAGTGACTGTCAGTAATAACCTCACTAGTAGACAACAATTAACATTTGATACATTATAATATTACATACATTGTATTTCATTGAATATGTAGATATGCCAAAAAGTCAACTTACCATTTTACTTTGACATATTAACTGATACAATCAGACAACACAAAGTTAATCTTTCAAATACATTTGTATGTCTTTCAGACGGAGCATACCTATATATCTATATATCAGTATCAGTCAGTCAATATCATTAATTGACAAGAGTCAAAATTTTAAGGTATTTAACTAGTATTAACTCTTTAAAACTGGTAATAACACTTAAAAATTTAAACTATTAACTGTAACATTTACATTTTAAAAGTAAACCATTATACATTTTGTAGTAAGCAGAAATATATATATCGGCTGAAACAATACTTCAAAGTTACAAAATGAAACACAAATCTTCTTACATATACATGCAATATCCTGATTTGCATAGGTTTTAATTATGCACGCAAAAGTCAAAGTTCATCCAGTAATGACGAACACATCACTTACTGTAAAAGTTCACCAAATGAAAGTTCAAGCGCTGGTATATTCTAAGTATGTAAATAGTTCTGTCTTTGTTTTCAATCGAATACAATCACTTATATAGTGTTCCTACAGTCCAAGTTTATGTGCTGTTAATGGCATTACATTGGCACTTACTACACTGCACTGTTCAATTTTAGCAATAACCGCATCAACTAATCCAGGTAGACGGTAGTAACAAGCCTCATAGTACAGTTCGTATAAATATCTGACATCATGTGGTAATGTCCTCAAGTCACAAGATCCATTTCTCAAAAAAATTTAAAACAAAACGAAAATGCGCAGGGTCCCTATCGATGAAATATTGATTACTATATTTTGGTGTCATCCCGTCTGGTTGTACAACAATGGAAAGAAGCGAATTTGGATCACGCTGCAGTGTCATTCTAGATGTTTCAAACCGTTGACCACCTATGTTTAGTATAATCCTTTCTTTTTGGGACTTCTCCATTTCAGGAATTAACTGGGTCTTTTGGTCGTCTCCAGTGCTCATGCACACATCTTCCAAAGGATTTGACACACATTTCTCTGCATTTACCTTATCATTGGACTTTTCATTCTTGTTTCTAGGCTCCTTATCATCTAAAATATTAGGTTTGTGCGTCTCCGTTATTTTGTCACCCTTCTCATCTATTGCTACCTTTGGTTTGTCCTCAGGTTTTCTCTGTAAAGCCTTTTCCTCCTCTGATTTGCACAGATCTTCCTCATCTATAACTATTACATCTTTCAATTGTATGTCCTGGACAACAGTAGGCTTCTTAACTTTATGTTTTTCGTTTAAAATCTTCCTATTCTCTTTTTCTTTTGGGCAGTTGTCCGTGACTTTTGTCTCTGGTTGACACTCTTTACTTCTTGCATTATCTTTCTTATTTTCACCACTTGCTTTCTCTTTCAAATCACTATCTCCCAAAACAACTCCTGCTTCATCACTTTTGCTTATCTCACTTCCATCATGTGTTTCTCTGTTACTACTTTTTAATTCGTTGGTCACTTCATCTTCTTTGCTGAATTCACTGGTCTTCTTTTCATGCTTTTGATCATCTTTTGCTTGCTTGACTTGTTCACTTTTTGATTCGTCTAACTCATCATTATTACTGCCATCATTCATCGAATTAACCTTCTGACTACTCTTTAGCTGCGAATTATTCTTAGATCCATTTTGAGTACCTTTCACTACCACTTTGTCATTATTCCTTTCTTTCTCACTATCTTTGTTACTCTTCACTATGTCATTGTCATTTTTCTTTAATTTCTTACTATCGTCAGTTTCTTTTCCTTTCTTACTACCTTCATTACACTTTACTTCATCTTTGTCACATTTCTTGTCTTTTGTACTATCTTCTTTTGTCTTTTCTTTCTTACTACCTTCATTACACTTTACTTCATCTTTGTCACATTTCTTGTCTTTTGTACTATCTTCTTTTGTCTTTTCTTTCTTACTACCTTCATTACACTTTACTTCCTCTTTGTCAATTCTCTTTCCTTTCTTTCTATTTTCAGTTTCTTTATCATCATCCTTCTTACGTCTCTTTTCTTTCTCTTGTTTATCTCCACTAAGTTTAGATGCATTTAATTTTTCTTCCTTGTTCTCACTGAGCCCTTTATTCTTATCTTTCACCGTCTGGGATTTTTTTCTTTCTTCACGACTTCTGTTGTCGAGAGTTTCAACTTTGTTATTCTTATCTGTCTTCTTATTTATCCGATCCTGTTCTACTTTAACTTCCTCAAAGTTATGGTTCTCTATTTTATTTCTACCATTCACCTTGACATCTGGAACTTTAGTGTTTCCAATTTTCTGTTTCTTCTCTGGTTTATCATTTTCTTTTCGTCTAGGCTGCTCTTGACATACTGCTTTAACTCTATCACTGTTTGACGTATCACCTTTATCCAATTCTGTTTTGTCTGGTGTCTTGTTCGAACTTTTGAAGCTGTTTTCACTTTTATTCAGGTCTCTTCTCTCATTTTCTCTCCTTTTCTTGATACCTTTCTCTGTTTCATCTTTATTCACTTCACCATGACACCTCTTTTCTCCTTTCTCTGTTGCACGCACTATAATTCTCTTATCACCTTCCCTTTCGTTTGGTCTTCTTTTCTTTCTATTAACTTTCACACAATTGTACTCAGTGTCACTATCACTGTCGGAGGTGTTCAAGCGGAATTTATTCCACGATCTTTTGTTCTTCTTGATCTTCAGTGAACTTCCACTGTCACTACCTGTTACAATTGACATTTCTGATGAATCAGAGGTATCATCAGAACTACTTGATTCGCTTGAATCTGAAGAAGAGCTTTCACTGTCACTACTACTATCTTTTACACTCTGTTTGTTTTTTCCGTCAGTCTCTCTCTTTTGATTCTTTAGATGTTTCAACTCATTGTTTGGTTCTGTATCGTCAGTAAAATCAAGCTCTTCCTCACTTATCTCTTCCAGTTCCAAGGTACTAATTTTCTTAACTTTTCTCTCCGGTGTTTTAACAGGTGTAACCGGGTTGGCAATAATCTTACTGAACTCTTCATCGCTTTCTTCTTCACCGTCATACTTCATATTAACAGGAGTTGGTCCATATTCTTTCTGCAGCAGGCGTACGCTTCTCAAATACCCTGGTTCGACACTTGTTATAATTCTCGGTAGGCTGTCCTTCTTCCAAGAATACAACTTGTCAACTGCTTTTTCTCTGATCCCCTCAGGGTCCATCAGTTCAAAGTCTTCAGTTTTTACATTGACACAACCTTGGTGTTTGTAAGATCGTCTTGTGAATAAACGTCTGCATCGACGGCACTGGTACATGAAGTGACTATGTTTCTCTTGCGCATGTCGACAGGCAATATGGTATTTATCGAACACAACATTCTGGCATATCACACACAACCACTGAAGGAACAAAAAAAAAAACTCATTAAAATACTGAAAATGTTACTTTGAATACATGATTAATACTGATTTATGTATATTTGGTTTTACTCAGAATAAAAGGACTTTTAATCATTATGCTATTGTTCCGAACTGTGAATCCTTGTGGCCCTCGTAACGTTTAAGTCTGTCATGATGAACTACTTTTGGTTTGTAACGTTTGTTTTGCTGTACTTGATAAACAACATCATTTATTCTCTTTAATACTATGTACGGTCCAGTCCACCGTCTGGTCAGTTTAGCGCTTAACCCTGGTTTTATTTTTGGGTCATATAACCAAACCATGTCCCCAACCGCGTACATGTTTTCGCTTAATCTATGATCATATTGCCGTTTTTGAGACTTGCTCGCGATTGAAAGATGTTTTCAGGCTACATCGTGTACTTTTTCAAGTATATCTGCAAGGTTTAATGCGTATTCACTTTCGGTAAGATTGCTGACATCAGGACTCCCTATTGATAAGTCAATAGGTAATTCCATTTCCCGCCCAAACATCAACAAACTAGGGGAGAAACCCGTACTTTCTTGAACGGAGGAATTATAAGCCATGGTGAGAAGGGATAAAAAGGTATCCCAGTCTTTGTGATTTTTCGATACAAACTTTGACAACATATTTCCTATAGTTTTATTTGCAGATTCGGCCAATCCATTAGATTGTGGCCTAAATGCCGTTGTTCTAGTGTTTTCCGATCCCAAAATTTTACACATTTCTTTAAAAACTTGGGACTCGAAGTTTGACCCTTGGTCTGAATGTATTTGTTTCGGTACTCCAAATACTGAGACAAATTTCTCAACGAATTTGTTTGCCACAGTTGTAGCTTCTTGATTTCTGGTAGGAACAGCTACCAACCATTTAGTGAAATAATCAATTATTGTAAGAACATATTTGTTTCCCTTGTTACTTCTCGGTAACGGTCCCATAATATCAATACCAACTCTTTCCAACGGAGCACCAACATTATAGTTCTTTAGAGCAGATTTGGCCTTCTTTGAAGGACCTTTTCTTGAAGCACATACGTCACATGACTTACACCAATTACTCACACCAATCTTCATTTTAAACCAAAAGAACCTCTGTCTAACCTTTGCTAAGGTTTTCCGTATTCCTAAATGTCCTCCTATAGGACTATCATGTAATTCTCTTAAAACATCAGGTATTAAACTTTTTGGTAATACAATTCGGTGTTCTAATGTTTTACAATCAGTACCTACCCATTGGTGGTACAAAATTTGATTGTTTATTTTCAGTGAGTCCAATCTATTCCAATAATACTTCAGTTCAATAGAATTCGGTGCGACTTCAGGCCAGTCAGGTCTTTTGTTAGCCGTTATCCACTGTTTAACTGTACTCAGGACAGTTTCTTTATCTTGCTCTAAAGCTATTGCTTCCTTGTCAAAAGTGCCTTCTATAGGTTCAGTTTCTTTGTTCTCGCATGTATGGACATTCATACAGCCATTTTCACATGCCTTCTTGAGAATTGTTAACTCAGGTTGGTTATCTTTTAATTTTTCCACAACTTTTTCTTGTTCAGCTCTTGATATGTTCTCGCCAGGAGTAGGGTACATGACCTGCATCTCAAAACCATCCCCGGTTTCCTTGAGAATATCAACAGCATTAGCCTCCTTTCTGTTTGTGGGTCGTCTATGAATGTGTATCGGGCCCTGACGCACATTCACCAGATCTGGTACACCACAACCAACATCACAGTCACCACTGTCCGTAAATCTCTCTCCTGAGTCCTGACAAACTGTAACTTCGCGAGTTATACCAATGTCTGTCTTTGGAGGACTCTCTTTCCTTATACTTACTTTTGACCTACAGCTAGACTCCGCTGAGTCTTCTACTACTTTTGAATACCTGTTTTCGGCTCTATCGCAATAGCTACAACCTTGCTGAATACATGGCCGCCTTGACAAAGCATCAGCATTTGAATGTATTCGGCCTGCTCTGTGTTTAATTTCAAAATCGTAAGTTGATAAAATTTCAAGCCACCTAGCTATCTGTCCCTCCGGATGTTTAAAATTTGTAAGCCATCTTAGTGCGCCGTGATCACTTCTGATCAGAAAATGACGACCGAATATATAATGGTGATAATGCTTTACAGCACATACCACCGCAAGTAGCTCCCGTCTGGTTACACAATAGTGTCTCTCTGGCTTTGACAGACACTTACTATAGTAGGAGATAACCTTTTCTGTTTCCCCTTGCTGTTGGGATAACACAATACCCAAAGCAAATGCACTTGCATCTGCATCAATAATATAAAGACCCTCTGACATAGGATAGGCTAAAACAGGTGACTCTGTTAGTGCTAATTTCAGCATTTTAAATGCATTTTCGCATTCATCTGACCAAGCAAAGTTTTCTCCCTTTTCCGTAAGTTTATGCAAAGGTTTAGCAATTGCAGAAAAGTTCATCACAAATTTTCTGTAATACGAACAGAGACCCAGAAAACTCCCGAGCTCACGTACATTTCGAGGTGTCTTCCAGTTACGAACGTGTTCAATTTTTCTTGGATCAGTTGCCACCCCATCTCCACTTACAAGATGACCTAGAAAACTTACTTGTGTTTGGAAAAGAACACATTTTTCAGGGCTTAGTTTAAGGTTAGCTTCACCTACTCTGGTAAATATAACGTTAATACTTTCTAAGTGGTCTTCGAATGTTTTCGAATAACAAATAATGTCATCAAGGTATACCAAGCATTGCTTCCAGGTTAAACCAACTAAAATCCGTTCCATCAACCTCTCAAAGGTGGCAGGGGAGTTACAAAGTCCAAATGGCATTACGGTAAATTGCCACAGGCCGCAGCCTTGTACCGAAAATGCAGTTTTATATTTATCGTTCTCAGCCATACCCACTTGCCAAAATCCTGACTTACAATCAAGAGTGCTAAACCAGGCCGATTCGGCTAAAGCGTCGAGCGTGTCGTCTATCCTTGGTAATGGTTGACTGTCTTTGACAGTGCAATCATTCAATTTACGAAAATCGCAGCAGAATCGAATCGAGCCGTTAGGCATGGTTACCATTACTACGGGGCTGCTCCATGGACTTACTGAAGGTTCAATAATACCTTTCTCAGCCATTTCTTTTATTTCTTTTTCTGCGGCTAAACGTTTTGCAAGAGGGACTCGGTAAGGGGCTTGTTTAACGGGTCTAGCTGTGCCCGTGTCTATTGTGTGTTCAACAATATGTGTTCTTCCTATATCATCAGAACTCTTTGAAAAGACATGTTGATGTTTTATCAAGAGTGTTTTCACTTTTTCTCTTTGATCTTTTGAAAGATGTATGATAGCTTTATCATATATTTCCTTAAGATGTGAGGGAACGCCCTTTTCTATTATAGGAGTTGACATACCAACTGACTCCACTTTAACGATTTCCGGTGGACTAACAGGTTCTAAGTAAGCAGCATTAGTGTTTTTATACACTGTATGTGGTTTCTTATCTAAATTTGCTACTCTTATAGGAATATCACCTTTAGCTGTATCAACTAAAACCTTGGCTATTAATAGGCCAGTTTTCTCTGAAAAATTGACATTTGGTTCGACTATACCAATGGTATCAGGTATTGTGCGAGTTGGTTTCCCTAGTACAATTACTTCTGTTTCAGGTGGTATGACTACATTTTCTTTTATTTGTATACGACAGCTAGTAAACGCAACCGTTTCGTCACGATGGAAACACGGAATTTCTTCTCCGTTCAATTTCAGACTATTTCTTGTAACATCAATTTGACACTTATGCGACTTGAAGAAATCCATACCTAGAATACCATCACTTTTAATATCTGCTAAGTATACCATATGGTCTAGAACCTGCGAACCTATGGCTATAGCAGCCTTTATCTTTCCATGAAACGGAGCCGTATCCCCAGTAGCGGTCGTGAGGGACATATTAATTGGTATTATTTCCGGTTTGGAAACGGATGTTAATTTATCGTATAAGTCTTTACGAAGAATTGTTACATTTGAACCAGTATCTGCTAACATCGATACATTGGCGTCACAAACTTTAGCTATTAAGAAAAATCCGTCATCCTTCGTCAAACTATCATTGCTTTTTATTGGTACTGGTTTGGACCTTTCAACTGAGATCGGATTTCGGTCCTTAAATTCGACTCGCTCCCGTTTCCCTGACGATTATAAGACCTTGAAGGCTGATATCTGCCTCTACCACTTTGGTTAAACCTATTTGGCTTCTGAAAACTGCTTTGGTTTCTGCCTCTATCGTTTGGACCTAAATATCTATTTTGGTAATTTACGTGACTTTGTCGACTATTTTGAGAAGGCCTATCGCTTCTTTCCTGGTACATTTGAACCTGGTCCATCAGTTCTTTCATTTTGTTAGACAACTCGCCCATTTTCTTATCTGTTTCACTTAGTTCGGGCTTTACATTTCTAACATGACTTTTACTGCCTCTGCTTTTGTCGGCTTCCTTATGGGCATCGAGCCTTACAGCTATTCTTTCGGCCTCACTTATAGTTTTTGGTCCTACTTCTCTAAGCCTTAATCTGATATCGGTATCGGGCAGAGCGTCTATAAAATAATCTAATGCTAGTAAGTCAACAACTTCTGGCGATGCACTAGGGTAAGCCTTCCGCGTCAATTTTCGTACAGACTGGGCCAGTTCTGGTATTGTTTCATTACGCCCTAATGTTCTACTCTGTAAACGAGAACGGAAAATTTCGGCTTTGTGTACAGAGCCGTAGCGATTTTGTAAGGCTGATACTATAGAATCAAAGTCACGTCTTTTGTCACAGTCCAACTCACATAGTATTGCCCTAGCGGGTCCCACAATACTACTTGCCAAAAATAATGACTTTATATCATAACTCCACCTGTTTAAATCAGCAACTATACTGAATTGTGTCAAATATTCGTCTAAATCGTCAGACCCGTCGTAGGTTTGTGGTTTAAGTTTGGTATGAACAGCATCACCTTCTGGTCTGGTCATGTGTCTATTTTGTTGGGTGTCACCTTGTATGTGAACATTACGGTCGGTAACCGAGGAACGGGCGTTTAATATATTATCATCCGGTATATATCTGTCCCGTCGGATTACTAATTGTGGGCCATTGTTATTTGTGTCATCACAGTTCGGAGTACTGCTATTTTGTCCACCTCTTAAGTATACATCAGGTGACGGACTGTCATTTTGAACTTTATTTTGATTAGTACCAATATTTACATGTTTAATGTTATCCACCTGATTTTGAACATGATCTAACTTTCTCTCGAATTCAGTCAGGGAGCATCTTACTTCTGTTTTAACAGATTGTATACTTTGTTGTAATTGGCTACTAAGTTCGGTTACCAATTTTTCTAAGGTATTTTGGTCACCTCCATCTCCAGCATTTACCCCAGTAGGTGTGTCACGGGAATTACACACATCTTCATAATTTTGTGTATTTTCATTATCCTCGTGTAAAGATTCGAAATATCTTTCATCTTCTGGGCAAGGACTGTCATGTGCCCTAAATGTTACGATGCAAGACTCATCCATTTCACCGTTATACAACTATCACCGGTACCAGATAGTTTAAGAATTTAAAGTTTGAAAATCACAATGATTGTTTTATATGAAACTGTTGGATGTAAATAATATTTAATAATCAAATTAAATACATCCCACCGCTGCCACTAATTTGTAGCGTACCCTCCTTACTCGAGCGTTGGCCTGTTAACTCTAAAAGGGGTGCTACTTGAGTTCGTCTGGGCCCGGCTTGTGGTAGATTTTATTCCAATAAGTGTAAGCAATCACTTCACAAAGATGGTATAAAATGTAACAATAGTTTATTTAACGAACGAACAAGTATTTAATTCATATTCAATAGTTACATAATAATAGCATGAATGTTCTAAAGAGTCTTCACATATGACAGCTGTGCACCCTTAAGTTTATTTTACCGACTTTAACTCTTTACTATTGTAACACAGACACTGTCAAGAATAACTCATTAACACTCTTTGAAACAATTAAAACACTTGTCACTTCGACATTAACAGTCTTGGTTCCTATACATTTAGTTAGCCACTAGAAAATATGACAGATTTACTGAATAACAATATTCCACACTAACGGCGTAAACAAGATTCCGTTTTAAGTAGATCAGTACCTTATAGGGAAATTATACCAGTTGGCATATCTGGTATTTTTGGTATATTATAGACTACCTAGAACAATAATCTAATTTACTCTATTTCCGTAACCAGCTGACGTTAGATATACACACTCACTTATATAAATAGTTTATTAAGTTACGCACACTTAGAACTACATAAGCACAAAATGAGAATAAGAATCGATCGGTATTTTCCTAAGATCTGTAAAGTTTACCACTTGGTATAAATGGTATAAACACTGGAGTTTGAGGTTTATTTTAAGGAACTTATAATATAACACTTCACTTTCACTTATTATTTATTTAATACCAACGGTTGGTTGACTTTACCTCTTCTTGTGACATGTTGGTATATAATGGTAGGACAAGGTTTGATGTTTTATACCAAATGGTGAGTTGACCGTCCGCTCTGGGTGTTTATAATGGCACCCCTTGAATTTCGCGCTACTCCGCCTTTTATAGTGAGATTTCGTCATAGATGACGTCACGTCTCGCATGCACCCCGAGATTTTAACACAGCAATGGCGGACAAACACGGAAGTAAAATGAAATATCACAGTTCTTTGATCAATTACGTTCACGGAAGTCGATGTTTAATGTAAACATGTATAAGTATTGAATATATTGAACAGTTATTATTGATTTTGATCGATTTCAAGTGAAACTATAGAACACACACGCGAAAATATACGTCAAATGTCGATAACAACATTGGCGATTTTTAGCACAAATATACGGTGAATATTCGAGTCAAGTGTGAGGGTGCACAGCCATTAATAATTCTGAAAACATGAAAAACATTTATATGATGCATCAATACATATGTTATTGTGTAGATTATACATTTATAAACCATCATACATTGGAAAAATACATTTATTAAAGCACATGGAAAACAAAGTGGGGGGGGTAATATAAACCTTGATCTACCATACACAATTCCTTGAGAAATTTAAAATATTTTTTTTTTTTTTTTTTTTTTTTTTTTTTTTTTTTTTTTTTTTTTTTTTTTTTTTTTTTTTTTTTTTTTTTTTTTTTTTTTTTTTTTTTTTTTTTTTTTTTTTTGGGGAAAATATTTTTTTTTTTTTTTTTTTTTTTTTAATTTTTTTTTTTTTTTTTTTTTTTAAAAAAAAAAAAAAAAAAAAATATTTTTTTTTTTTTTTTTTTTTTTAAAAAAAAAATTTTTTTGAAAATTAAAAAAATCTGTCCGTAATTTTTTTACCAAATTTTAATATGTTTTTTACTAAACTGTATTCTAAATATAGGCCAAAACCGTGTCGTATTTTATAAGCAGGCGATTATATTTTGACACATAGGCGTCAAATTTACGTTTTTTTCGACGTCGCCGTTTGAAAGTGTTGTACGGGGCATTTTAAATTTATTATACGTACTAATAATCACCGAATTACATGAGTATTATTACTAATACTGATTCATAACCCATACATCTAATAGCTTGGGTTACAAAATACCGACTGATCCTATTATAATACAAGAACATTTGAAAACGGAGATGTTGGTAACTACGTGTAATTGTTGTGTAACTGGAGAACGGGTTCATTATAATATTTAACTTAATTTTCATTTTTATCGGGTTCTATACTGCTGCATGTCAAAATACAATTTTATATACTAACCTATTACAAAGTGATAATAAATATAGTTACACTTTATTTTGGCGAGTGTCCTTTTTGCCAGTTTCAGGCAATAAAAAATTCTCGATATTTCTGTGGTATTTGGATGTACTTGTTTGTACACCTGTTTCTGTGGTCTAGTGGTTAAGCGTAGTAACTTGTAATCACTAAACCTATAACTGTTCAAATGTCAGGATTCGAGCCCCTCCATACCGATGTGACACGTAATGTGAGAAAGCTGGATCAAAAAGTGGTTCTTCCAACAAACGATGACTAGGTTAACTGATGAAACGATGTTGAGCCCGCACCCTCTCCCCAAAAATTTAGTGATTATAAAGCTTTTTTAGTTAAATGCGTTTCATCATTTTTCTTTGTACGCTGTCGTTTGGGTATGTTAAACAGTGTGTCTGTACAGTATATCGAATACGAAAATAAACCTGTGTTAAAAAGACCTAAACTACAGAAAACTACTTTCACAAAATGACATGAGATTATCGTATTGACATTGCATGAGGTCAAATTTTAATGTTGATGAAAAAACTATTTCTCTGTTTAGTACCTTCTGCACCATCTGCGTGTGTAGTATTTTTAACCCCCTCCCCCCCACAAATTTGGTTTGGTGCTGAACTATGGTTTGCTCTTACCAACGAGCATTTGTGATAACAGACTGTTGACAGACTGTAACAATTATTGCCAAGCCTAAAATAGTGTATACTTATTATACTTTTTCCTATGAACATGTTTACCTGTCAGGCCAACGTGTTGATTTGGCAATGTTTGTATTTTAGGCCCTAAATTAGAGCTAAGTGCTTCACCCTGTAGTTATTGAACTTGCTTTGCACGTGGCACTTTCCTGCAGCCAGTCATGATTAAGTGTTCAACGAATATATTTACTCTCACAATAAATGCGTTTCTTTTCATGTGAATTTACCTTAATGTAACGGCGGACAGGCCATTACAGTTGATGAAATAAAATTATAATGTATTTAAAGGTACCTGAATATAAAAACGTGTCAATTTGCTACCCCAAGAAATTTAAATGTCAATGTATATCAAATTCCATGGATAGGCATCTGGATGAAATCAACTGAAAGTGAATCAAGAAAATTGGGCTAGGTCATTAAACTTTCTTTTACGAGGTCGGGTTCGCGCAGTTTGCGGGGATCCTCCGAAGTCACGAGTGATACGCTGACATTAGAATGTCCGTTCTGATCACTGAATATTTACGAGTTGTCCTCATGAGAACTTTGGTTTCGGGAAGAGTATCCCCAGTATGCGCAGTTAATTTCCGAATAAAACACGAATTGCCGTACAAAAGTGAGAAGAGGTGCTGCAGTACAGTACCATTATAAGCTAGAAACCTATCCATCATTTGTTGCAATGAATTCATCCAAAATATATACGGTGTTTAAAATTCGCTGGCTGTTTCTTATCACGTGGTTGTTACTGCTGCAATTGTTGCTGCTACTACTTGTGTTACATCGTTACTACTACTACTGCTGCTGCTACAACAACAACAACAACAGTAATCTATAATTACAAATACTTTTCCAATGGCCATCCATTCTATCTACATGTATTTTAGTCATGTATAGTCTGATCGGTTTGATTTCTTTCATTTCATCACTTTCATTAAATAAAATATGAATATAATTTAAACAGAACATTTACTATATTTTAAAGAAAGTGAGCTTTATGCGGGATGATTGCACATGTCTGCCACATATAGCTAAAGTGCTCGTGATCGTTATGAGGTGATTTTCAATGCCTGAACACGATGAGCTTTATGCGGCGCACGCTATATGCACACTGCTTCTCTAAACGTTTAAAAAAATAGATAAAATTAGAACATTTAAAAAAATAATCAAAACTGTTCCGAATTACATTTAAAAAAAAGAATCAAAACCGTTCAGAATAACGTGTGAGAAATTGCCGAGTTCTTGTTTCGCCCTGAAAAGCATTGATTATCTTACATGTACATAGCCACTGGGTATGTTTATTAAAGAATTTACGTACATATTTTTAAAATGTGTTGAACCGTAAAAACGACACGACTTCTAACAAAAATGATGAAATATAAAATGATTTTATATTATACTTAAAAAAAAGATGAACTTGACAGTGTTCTCGGCTCGGAAGAGGCCATGTATAAAAGGCAGTGCTTGGTAATTATCATCTATGGTCCGAGCTCTGAACTGTTGAAATAGTGCCCCCGTCCGAATGACATTAAAATAGTAATTACATTAGAATGAAAGTAACCTAGTAAACAGGAAGTGTTAATGGTTTGGTAAACATATTTGCAGCACCGTCCGTTTCCCGACTCGCAGTTCAGAATTCACGGCATCATGATTATTCTTCGTTGTATTTCTTTGATCTGTGCGCTGTATTTCTTATTATATATTAAAGTATAGTGGTGGCTCTTACAACACTTTTTTATTAGCATACAACAAATAAAAATAAGAAATTGCATTTGAACGAAGCTTCTTGATTTTTGGAAGGCTAACTCTTGTTTCGATTATCCAGGATTCTCCTTTCTTATTAAACGTAGAAATACAAGCAGTCGTGTTAAAAGGGCTATTCGGTTACTAGATGTATATGTGAAATGTATATGTGTCATGAATCAGCTACAAATTCACCAAATGATAATCCTGTAATTCATGGTTAATTTGGACGTTAAATAAATTTAAAATGCCCCGTAATACACTTTCAAACGGCGACGTCGAAAAAAAACGTAAATTTGACGCCTATGTGTCAAAATATAAACGCCTGCTTATAAAATACGACACGGTAAAAGTTTCTTAATTTTGTGGTATATTTAGAATACATTTTAATTAAAAACATATTAAAATTTGGCAAAAAAATTACGGACAGATTTTTTTAAAATTTCGAGCGAAGCTATTTTTTGTGAATAAATTCAGAAAAAGAAAATGGTATTTTTTCAGTGTCTTTTTGTACAGCATAAACGCAAAGTCATTTAGATTAAATAACCGCGTAGGCAATTTTAATAGCTTTATTTTGATACCAATTTTATTGCTTTACGACAACAAATGATCTCAGTACAGTAAGTATAATACAAAATTTGTCTCCGTACAACCGACGTAAAAATGGCGCGACATGGTCATGTTTGCGACGTCATGGTAACGTTATGTACATAAATAACGTCAAATAAAATATAGATCTGAATCAGAAATATCTTCAAGTTTCAGTTGGTACCAAACACTAAGGTAGACTAGAGAATTTTTATATAGTATCCTTCCACCTTAAGCCTAAGTAATCATTTTGGGGTCGTCATACACATTATATATAAGTATGAAGTTACATGTACTGATATCTAACTTGACACGAAATTTATAATTAGTCATTTAATATTGTTAATTTGCTTTTAACAGGGGGAGGGCATTTCAGATGCTGCAAACAACTGTAGAGATATAGGCGACGCAGGCTTTCTATGGTGTTTTACAGATGAAACTCGTACTCGATGGGAGCCATGTTTATTGAATGGTACGATTTAATACCTTGTATCTAACCTTGACTTTTTATTTTTCGGTTTAAACTGAACGTCGCCAGCAAAACCTGATAAGTTGAAGAAACCAGAAAGTCTCCACAATTTTACAAGATATTTTATTAAATTGTGTTTAGCAGGACAAGCCTATAACACATTATATATAAGTATGAAGTAACACGTACTGATATCTAACTAATTTTAGCATGCAGCCGACCGCATCATCTCTCCTATGATGCCGTTAAAGTAAAGATTTCAACCAAAATAGGAGTTCCAGTCATTAAAAGTCAGAGTTTGACAAGTGATCCACATGTCTCTCAAGTAAAGATTTCAGCAAAAATAGGAGACATTTGCCTGACTGCTATTTTCAGTCAGTATAAATCAGAGTTTGACCGATGTTCCACATGTCTAGCGGTGAAGACAGGTTGGTATAACATGTGTTATCCAATCACGTTACCGGCTTTCGTGCAATCAAAAACAGGAAGGACATACAGTTTAGCTATGCATACGTCGCTTGCACACGGGGCTTCTGAAGGCTCTCATCGGCGTCATCTCTCCGGCGTGAGGACACAAACAGCCCTTGTCAGGGCCACTTCCGCTTGTAGTAAGAACGGGCTCTGCCAGCTACAAGACCGTAATCAAGTATCTGGCGAGACCCAGTGCTTGCTTCGCGACGTGCACGCCGAAAATGACTGAAGCAGATAACACGAGATAGTAAATATCACAACTTTAACCTGTTCGATTCACTCGGGGGGAGATGAACTAAAAGTGTTATATAAGGTACACACATGTTCTCTGCACAGTTTATCGTATGATGAAACACGATTTAACGAATTTTACAAACGATTTATATATTAGATTCCCGTGTTACCTAAACCAGGGCTTGTTGACATTTCTCCAACCTACACTCAACCAAAAACGTCTCGTGGAGTCGGTATCATCTTCATGTCGATTTGTACTATGACTGTGTGTGTCAGGGTTTATCTGAATCTCAGATCCTATTTTTTTTTCACGCAGATCAGCATTGATCAATTTGTAAATATATACACGAGGAGTAGTGCTGATTACCTCCTTTAGTATTAGATAATATTGTAGCGCCGCAAGTTCTCTGGACAAAGAAATACTAGGAGCTCAGTTCAATTTATAAGTAAATAGTCACGGTTTTATCCAGGATTACTTAACAGAAGATATTTTAGAACTGCACTCTAAGCATGATAGCTAAGCATTCTCTCTATAAACTAGGCAGACCTTATACGGGTATTCCAAAAAGTCTGAAAATGTCAATAATTCTAATACGTCAATGTAGTCCAACTCAGCCAAATAATCCCAAAAGTCTAGATTCGTTATACTATCATCTATTATATAAATAGTATACATTTGCACTTAAAAAATTTACTCAGCTTATATTTTATTTATCTTGTTCTGTACAAGTCAATATGTGTTTATTGATTATGATATTTCGTAACTTAAACCTTTTATGCGAATATCTGTACTTTGGAATTTCTTTATTTAAAGCTCTGTCTTGATTGATTTAAAGATTGTCTTGAAGAAATATAGGTTATGTTTGCATATGAATCATGGTCAAATGATTATCCTTCTGCAATCAAAGACGAGTTCGTCGATATAAGAAACTAGATCACAACGACATTTGGGTCAAGGTACCAAGGCGAGCTAATTTGGATCTTGTTATTTAGTTTTGATTATGAATTAGATGAATAATTGTTTGTCGGTATCTACAATTCATTTCAATGAATTAAAGATGATTGTTTGAAATATGGTTGTGAATATAAGGAAAACAATAGCGCTACTCTACTACAAACAGCGATATACAACAATTTCAAAAAAAATGCTGTGTTTCTTTTTACTCAGAAATAAAAGCTGAAAGACAATGCATTACAAAGCTTGGATATACAGGAACGACAAACTCCACGATAACTGGGAAGAAATGCATACGTTGGGACAAACAAATACAGAAATTCAAAGACTCATCGTTGTTTGAAGAAAACATAACAAATGCAGAAAACTATTGCAGAGATCCCCTCAATTTTGGTTTCAGCTGGTGTTACATTGAAACATCGAGCGAAGATTGGGAACCTTGCCATATGGAAGGTATATTAATAAAGAAGTAGATTTTACTTTAGAATGGTATCCCGGATCGCATGTTACTATAGCGTTCAGGATGGTAGTTATTTAAGCACGGAGGCCAAAGTTACGGAGCATCTGAATGACAAATCGTGGTAAATGTACCGATCGGTCTGTCACTAAACTATGAAGTATATTTCTATACTAACACGTAAATGTAAACAAAAAAGTTCGAAGGGGTACTATTTAGCCAGAGCTAAATAGAGCTTATGATCAAATAGAAAAGTATACATTTACAATATCTCTTTAATTACAGAAACAGAAACCATACGAGATGATCATGATTACTATTCTATAACACCCTCTGGTGATGATTTTGTGTGTATTAATGGAAAAGAGATTCCTCAGTACCTAAAATGTGATGGAAAATTTGATTGTGAAGATAAATCTGATGAAACCGTTTGCTCCACTGTATACACCAGTATGTATTTAAAGATTTATTTCTTTATTAAATGCAAAATGATAAATCGTCCATTTAAACATTCAATATGCATGTTATGTTAGGAAGGTTGTTTTTTCTAAAATGATAATAATCTTTAACAGAAGGTTCTTCCAATTTTATAAAGAAGTGCATATATTACTAAAGTACTTACATTTTGTAATACATGTATACTTAAGGACAAAAATTCTGTCCGGGTCGAAATTGATTAATTGAATTTTGAGTGTGTGTTACTTTTAAATTTTTGTTCGCAAATTTATATTTTGAATCTAATTGCAACAACACAGATGTTTAGATTTATATAGAAAAGCATCAAATGAACTATGACGGCCTTATCATGAATTTCACGTTTATCTCAATTTTATGTATATTCATGAAGCATTTCTAGTGTTTTTTTTACCAAAAGATAGTCCTTTCGAAAGACGTAAACATTTTAACAAATAGTCAACTTATGTTACGAACCTTACGATAGAGCAACGTTTGGTTGACTTGACGCCAGTTAACCTACAACACAAGCTGCACATGTGTTCATCGACCATGAACATTCTATTCGACTTCTGCATCAGCGTCATAGACATTGGAAATTTGTTTATTGATTTGTAAATGATGAAATTCATGTATTTTCAACTGGAAAGTGTCTACGCTCCGTTAATAAGTCTCAGTCATATACAGTTTATATTCACATATTATGTGAACTATTCCTATAAAATGAAGTAATGTAAAGCATTAGAAACATAATTTTACCAGTTCTGTTTTCTTTCCGCAGTGATATCCTTTAACTGTTTTTAAAGCAATCATGAAAAATTCGAGGACTTTTAAATATCAGATGTTTTAAGTTACTTAAGAACTATTCATGAACTTCATGCGTAAGTAATTGTATTTTTGATCCAGATACCAATTCTTAACTGTAAGGTGTACATTGTATTAACCATTGAATATTTAAGGCTACATTACGCATGCAATTACCTTGAAAGGCTATTGATATATTAATAAATTGATAAATGTAATATTGTGAGACGCTATATAACTGCTTAATAATAAAAATGTTCTTCTTACGTGTTTACATAAACAATATTGTTTATACTAAGATGTAATGCTCAATTAGCATTGTCAATCCATTACAGCTACGTTTATATGCATATTATTCATGATTATCAGCAAAAGTTCAGCAGTCATTTTAGAGTTGTTGCTCTTCGTTGTCAGAATGAACGGCTTTGTGAAGTATATGGTTGTCCCCGGGTAAATACATGACCCTGGACCGTTTGGATGTCAAAACGATTTCTTATTTTATTGATTTAGTTTTACACTTTTCAAAACAGGCATCGCTATCTACGGTACTGACCAATCCGTCTGTTTAGGTTATTACATGTACGTCATTTACCGCACATGTGATGAACGTATATCTCAAATTTTAAAGAGCAATTTCCTTAACCTGGACGCACTTTTGATAACCCCAAAACATTATTTGAACAAAAAAACTGAAATGATTGACACAACAATCGGTATTTGTTTGAGCTCTGTTTATTTTTCTGTAGACAGCGATAAGTTATTAAAGCTCGATTTAATTGTGTTTGGTGTACAAATGAGACATATTTAGATAACTGTCACTCTTTAAATTTGCATTTAATACGTTTCATTGTTCAAACGTACATGTATAACCCATTTTTAACGTTTCGTGGATGTAGGGTATGTCTCTTTGCCTATAACGAAATTATTTAAATCATATAAATCTTTTCAGCATATATCCCTAGCTTGTCATGTCTATCTTTGCAAGACTGAAATGTAAATATCTGAGATCTCAGGTTTATTACAAGTCACAAAGTAGATGATGTGCTTTAACTTTCAAATAACTTCCTTACGTTTGTTTTTCTGTCTTGCGTTAAAATTAAGATACTGAGTCAATGTTTTAAGGTCCATTACTAAGACCAAATTGAAATTTCTTTTAAACCTGGAGTTGTAACGGGTGTTCTCAGAAGGTAAAATATGACATACTGCATCAAATGTGACCATATTGTGTTTAAAATTTGATTTTTACCAAAGACATAATAAATTATATTTTGCCTTTTCAAAATCGAAAGTAGGTTTTCAAGTTTTCACAAATCTTTGTAATTTTCCAGAAGTCTCCCTGAAAGAGGCTTTAGATGCAATGTAGGTTGTACATGAATAAGCATTCCTATTTTGAATTATAGTTGATATAACTTTACTTCAAATGATGTGCAACGTATATCTCTGACTGTTTACGTGTACAACATGCAATAATGTGAATGTAGGACACAAATACCAACAGGTCAATTTAAGAAGATACAAAAACATTCACTCATTTTTTTGCAGCAGTAATTCAAACAGGGAAATACTCCACGGCTATTGTACTGTTTTATAAGCCAGTTTGAAACTGCATTTCTCTTATACAATTCCAGATTAAAAAGAATAATCGATTTGGTCTTAGTGCTGGACCTTTGATATACATATCCAT
>JAFMSR010000034.1:644443-654820 GCA_022818135.1 Saxidomus purpurata
TCGAGGCCTGGTGAAACTATTTTTTTTCTTTTATAAACAGCATTTTAATGTACTTTCATCAACATGAATGATACGTGGCAATATCAGAGGAGTGTTTACATGTGTGGTACATTTGGACAGTGATTTATATTTTGATAACTTAGAACATGCAGTGTTCTTGTTATCAAGCAATTAAATAGAAAATCGGAAAACCTTGCAAGGTGCCGTTTCTAAATTGATGGTGCAGGTACACACGGAAATAACTTTGAAACTCTATGCCGATAAAGTTATTGCTGTGGTGTTTCGGAATTACACATCGGTGGATTCACATACACAAACAGTTTAAAATATATTTCAGTATTTAAAAGCATTGCAGTTTACCGAAAAGTGGTTTCGGTTTACATGTAGAAACAATCGCGCATGTACCCGGGTTTATCGATAATTGTATACCTATACATGTAGTGCAACGTAGGTAGTCGTGTAGGGAAAATAGCTCAGCGGTAGAGCGTAGGACGTTGATATTCAACGGTCAGAGTTCAAAACTCAGTCGAACCAAAAATATTTTTGTCTTAAAATATTTTTAATATCAGTAACGGGTATACTGTGAAATAAAAGCGTGTGAATATGAGCATTATTATATATAACGATAATAGTGTGCGTCGTCATTGAAAGTGTGCTGAATTTGTTTTATATGTGAATATGTATTTTTATGCATTGGAACATGGTACTTGTGAAACAGTACAAATTGAAATGAAGTTATCAATTGTTCGGTAGATACATAGCATTGCGTTGTGCCTTTATGAAAATAGCAATATTAACACTGGAAAGTGACAGTGAAATAAATTGAAAAAGTCCTTCTAAGCTAAATTGTGTGTATAGAGACAGTGTATATTGGAATTCAGTGATTCTTGATATGAGAACAGTGTGGTGATAAGTTAAATACTTGTGCTGCAAATAGTATTTTGATATGAGAATAGTTTGGTGGTAAAGTGAAATATTTGTGCTGCAAATAGTGTTTTGATATGAAAATAGTGGTTATTAATTAAGGTTATTAAAAATAAGGTCGCTGCCTCTTGTCGGTCAGTCTGATGTATCAAAACAACGCCGCCTGGTTAAATTAAAGAGTTTGAATTGTGTTTATAGCAATAAAAAGAAATATTGCTTTATATAATAATGTCATATGTGAAATTATAAAAGAATAAGGAAACTGTCGGAACTAATTGCTGTTAGTTTCCTATTATGTACAGTGATAACCATTGGTGAAATGCGCCAAAAAATTGCCAGTTTTATGTCATAGCTTACACTTTAAATGCAATTAATGCAATTATTTTAAGAGATTAACCAGCATTAAGGATCTTGTGATAAATGGCGTCAGGTATTCACTGTCTGAATGATCAAGTGCACAAATCTCTACTTACAACATGCTAATTTTCATCCTATCTTAATTTCAGGAAAGAAAGATATTGGTCCAACATGATCCAATCATAAACTGAGAGTCACTTTCCCAGTGCTCAGATGCACCAGCTATTGTCTATATTGCCACAGTCAGCATATTTGTCAAGAGAACAAGTGATCGAGTTGGTGTCCGGCACTGTCTGAATAACTTTATATTATAAGCCTTGATCAAATAAGAGAGATTAGCAAGTTCAGTGTTAAAATTTAGAAATCTACTGTGAAAGAGAGAGTAATGTTCGAGTGGTTGCTGAAAAATCCTTTGGTTATAGAACAAAAGCTTCCAATGCACAAAATATTTCGTAAAATAATTTACAACTGTGCAGAAGTATGGACTACACGTTTTATATGCCCTATGCAGCATTCTCAGATGTTTTTCGTTCACTAGTAACCGAGTGCAGGAAATACAGATGAACTGCAATGTGTATCATAAATACATGTATATGACATTTTAATCATTTTGTTAACGTTGCCAGTCCTCATTTCTTTTAAAAGCAGACTAGCAGAGCAGGTAAAAGTTTGGAAAGAGCTGACCATTTCCTGCTTATAGTAAAAGAGCAATAATTCTGACCATGAGCTAAAAGGCTGCACAGTGACAGTGAAAGTATCTTGGTAGAGGTCCTCTTGACAATGCCACAGGCTAAATATGTAAGCTATGGGCCTTGTGGTTTCAGAGAAGAAGATTTTAAAAGTTTTTCCTATATAAGCCTATGTAAAACCCAGTGACCCCCGGGCAGTGTTAATTTTGACCCGGGGGTCATAATTTGAACAATATTGATAGAGGTCCACTAGACAATGCCACATGCTAAATATCTAAGCTCTAGGCCTTGTGGTTTCAGAGGAGAAGATTTTTAAAGTTTTTCCTATAGAAAGCCTATGCAATGCTAAGTGACCACCCGCGCGGGGTCAATTTTGACCCGGGGGTCATAATTTGAACATTCTTGGTAGAGGTCTACTAAAAAATGCTACATGCCAAATATCTAAGCTCTAGGCCTTGTGATTTCAGAGAAGAAGATTTTTAAAGTTTTTCCTATTTGTTGCCATAGAGTTATGCATTGAATGGAATTCTTTGAACAACTTTGATAGAACTTCATGCAAGGAACATCCCAGCAAAGTTTCATCAACATTGGCCCAATGGTTTCAGAGGAG
This sequence comes from Saxidomus purpurata, assembly GCA_022818135.1. Lineage (NCBI taxonomy): Eukaryota > Metazoa > Mollusca > Bivalvia > Venerida > Veneridae > Saxidomus > Saxidomus purpurata. The sequence continues at coordinate 647,024 of JAFMSR010000034.1, forward strand.
ATGTCATCTGAAGGAAATGGTGGGCGGACGGACGACGTACGACGAACCCCGGACGGAGAGTGATCCTAACAGCTCACTCTGGCACTTTGTGTCAGGTGAGCTAAAAAATGCGACCAATATTTCGTTCTGAGTAAGTTTTGTGAAAATCTTTTGCAATGTTACCAAGGAAAAGCTAACAGAGTTCACTGTGACCATGATCCACTGACCCCACAAAACAGTAGAGATCATCTACTCAGTAAGATCAATTATCCAATGACGTTTGAAGACTGTGGGTGATGTAGATCTCAATATATTGAGTGGGAAAGATTTTCAAAGTTCATGTCACTGTGACCTTGACCTTTGACTCGCCGACCCCAAAAACGATAGGGATCATCTACTCCAATCATCCTATGAAGTTTGAAGACTGTGGGTCTCAGCGGAAAAAAATTCCAAGTTCGGGTCACCCATGTTAATACAAACGTTTTGGCCTGTTAAACTATTTTTTTTCTAAATTTAGTTCATATCGTTAAAAATAAAAATTCTGCTTTTACAATATTGTTTAAACACCATTTATACAGCTGTTCTCTCTCTCTCTCTATATATATATTATAATTCAGGATGCATCCTTTTAGAATGCAAACCAACAGAAGTTTCATATGGATTTCTCCACCACAGTTTGCAGTATACATGGCACATATTTTCATGAATATCAGCCTCATTGCTTTCATGTGTTTCCATTCAATCAATCTCCACTTTCTTTTTTTACTTTGTCTCGTTATCATGTTACCTTTCATATAATTTATTTTACCATAATTTGCGTATAATTATGACTGTCACTTAGGATGGTGTTCAAAATTAATGCTACTACTATGTCAGCACTGATATTCTAGTTGCCCAGGTTACAAAACACATTTCACATACACTAACATGTGAGTTACAACTTGTATTTTGTGTAGCCAATCAACCTTTGAAAAGGTTAATTCTCATGTTTTTATCCATCTTCCTGCTCTAAGATTCGCGTGGTGTGCAGCTGAAGTCATCTGTTGTTATTTAGATTGCCTTTCATGTGAAACTTTCAACCATTTTGCCTTCTGTTTATCTGTGACTATCAAAGGATGCAATCTTTGTTGCAAGTTCACCGAAAGGCTCCAGTGCTTTCACAAAAATATATCCTGTCATTACATCAGCAATGGTGTGATCTGTAGAAGAAAGAATTTTCTGATGAAAATAACTGTTCATACATTTGTTTACATACCATCTACATTAATATAATTATATTCAAAATCTTGAGCAATCTCAAGACCCTGATACATTTAAAGGTGTGATTTAATTAGTTGGCAGAAAAATCTTATCAAACATAATCTTTATTCATTTCACTAATTTAAAATTACTTATAAGTATGTAGTTGTTTCACAATAAAAATGGTAATCAAATTACAAAACAGTAAAAAGTCTTCAACTGGTTTGAAATTCTGTTAAATTAAAATCACCTTGGTGATTTCCTTCTCATGGAAGCCAGCAACTTATTCCTTTTTGTTGTACATTGCCGTCTGTGACACAGGAATGCCCAGCTTGTGACACAAGTCATATATATGGTCTGAAAAAATTGAAGAAATTATTATTATTTCAAAAAAATAATCACTATCATGGAACATATTCAACAAAACATTGATTAGAATATTGAGTAATAAACAATTAAACTTGTATCCAAGTCTGCCGGTACCTAAATCAAGGAAGTTTTGACATTTCTCTCTATATTATAACTAACCACTGACCTATATATACTGTGTATATAGGTCTGTGCTGTAACATGTTAGGCTTTATACTATTTCAGTTATGATAATTAACTAAATAAGATAATGATTTTGATAACTATTAATATAAACAGATTAAAACAGTCACACCGCGACTGACAAGTGAACTTTCAAATAGAATAAAAATATCCCTAATCGTCTTACAGAGAAATGGTAAGTTTGAATCTATTGATATTGTCACGTGCTAGACATTTGATTAAGTTTGGGTAGCGTGTTCAAGTTGTATCCTGTACAGGTATCTGGATGTGTCCCTTTTGATGATATGTCTTGGTAGTGTGTTAGGTTCAGCAATAGCTGCTTCGTTCAGTGGACAAACCCGTTTATACTTATTACCTATAGCTTTGTTACTCAGTATTCGTTATACCAGGACTAAACTTGCTCTAGTGTAAATACACTGCGAATGAATAACTCAAAATCCATTGAAATTAATGACATTAATATAGGGTGAGATACACCCTTTAAAATATTGCAGTTTACAACCAATTCAGAATAACTTCACAGCGTTATATAGTCTGTGCAAATCTATAAAATCAACTTGTTATATTAACAATAAACAACAGTATTTTTAACTTATAAATAACTTAGATTGTCACAGATAATGACTTCGTGAAAACTGTAGCTATCTATGCAAGACGAAAATGGCTTTCCATAGTTTTTTACGCTCAACGAAATTGGCGGACCAGTAGACCGTGACTGACTATTGACAAAACCAAATAATCCATTAAACAGTGCTTCAAAAGAGCAACAATAAATGTTTAATGTAAAAGTTCATCAAAATTACTTCAAAAAAGTGTCTCTTTATCTTTAAATAATTAATTAAATATTTTCGAACAAAGTTTAACAGCCGACAACGTACTTTGTAAAATCTACTGAATAATCTCTAAGAATCAAATGAGCGTAGTTGTCTGTCGGAATTCTGGTGTGAACTGAGCTCCTCAACCGAAAACCTGGGCCTTTTTATACCCATACGCTAAAAACAACCCAAAATAATGGTTGAAGAGGTTGATTAACCAAATTCGGTCGTGGCTACTTCCACAAGTGATCGTTTCTCCCAACAACTTTGGTTGGTTCGACCAGAAATGGTTAAAAAACTAACACTGGATTTTAACAGTAAAACAAGAAAATCTGAAATTATACACACTATGTATCATATTCAAAGGCTATTTAAACCAGTTCTATACCTTAGGCAAGCTAAAAGATGCAAGGTTCTGTAGACTCATGTTTTGTTTACAGGTTTGACAGGTAGTTGTCCGTAACGACCGACTGAAACGGTCCATAATGCATTGCGATAAAATGGCTGTCACAGTGAAAAGTAAACACATGTTTAATTCAATAAATGACTAAATCTGCAGAAATACATGGAATTAAATAAACTTACTCGGCAGAATAGTGCAGAAATGCATGTGCTACAAGTTGCAATAAGATTTCTTAACATGGCAATGGATTAAAGTGCAAAAATAATGCATAGAAGTTGGACATATACATGTATCATGAAAACCAAACAAACTGTGATAGGAATTCAACAGTTCAAAAGTGACTAACAAGTACTACAGATTTAAACTAGCTTATAACCTGTATAAATGAGTCTGTGGTTTTGATTTTTAAATGAAACTCGGCTTATTGTACATTTTATTGCTGGTTAACATCAACAGAATCCATCTAAAATGGGAAAGAATTCATGAATAGCTCACAGATCAGTTCAAGTACAGTTCATACAAGTTCATAAGTAGGTTCAGTTAAAGTTATGTTCTGTTCTGTTGTTAACAGTTTTGTTCATTTCCCGGAACATAACAATATAGCTTAGATTTCATACAGAAAAGATTAAAGTACTTTTTCTAAATTTGTTCTAAAGCCGAATTGAACATCATAACCATGATAACATTGAATAATTTTATATGTGTCAGTATTCTTAGTCAATGATATAACTTTTGATGACAGTAATACAAGAATAAAAAAAAATTCAGTATATCAGAAATTTATCTTATACAATCAAACATTTGATAATAATAGATCTCATAATCATTATGTGCACATTAATAAACTTAGTGACCCAAGCCAATCAGTGTAGTGTTTTATGACCCTTATAATTGCCAGGGGCAGTACTGTCCTGTAGAAAAAAGCAGCTTATCAAAACATTGCACAATATTGCATAATATGATGTAATGTGACCACATGGGTCCTGAGATAGTGATGGATTAGCTTTTGTCTCAGATACTGTTACAAAAGATTTATAAAAGTTGGTAACTAAACTTCAAATAAATTTGCCAAAAAAAAAATGAAGATAGTGTTAAACTATTACTTTTTAACAACCAAATTTTAACACAGCCCTATAAATCTATACCATGCATAGTTTAAATAAAAGTTTTAAAGGTTGCAAGTAAATAGTTGATAGATTGTTGGGGAGACACTCAAAATCCCCTTGGTCCAAAAATGGCATAGTAGTCATAATCCCCTCAATGGATTTTACATTTTAAGTTCAATTATATTTTTTTTCAATCATTTGCTTAAGTAAAGTAAAAGTAGAGACAAATAAAACATTAAGTAAAAAAGTTTCATTCAATATTATGCGTTTCCACTTGTCACCCATTGAGGGGATATGACTACTCTGCCATTTTTGGACCAAGGGGATTTCGACCAAGGGGATTTTGAAGAACACTCAGTAAATGCATTAAAATGAACATTTATTTTACAAATTTGCTACAGCCTAATAAAAAGGTATACCTGTGCACTTCTCTTCTATAAACATTTATTTTTCATTTAAGACTTTTGTAGTGATACATACTCTTAATTTTATTAACCAAGTAAATGTACAAGTTATGTAATATAGAAAGTAATTTTCAACAAACTTAAAATCTTTTGAAAAGTTCAACTGATTGGTAAGAATAAAATGTTAAAGGAAATCTGCATTTTGTGTTTTATGGATTGATCAGTGTTTCAGTTTATGACCTTTAGAATGTAATAAGGTCAAGTTTATGGACAGATGGACAATGGACAAACCAACATCATGACATTATTATAGCTCAGCCAGACAAAGGACTTTGTTCAGTGAAGCTATATTATGTTGGTGATATTTTTATGCTTTAGCAAAATTCTAAATTAACCCTTGCACTGCTGAGCAACAATTGATCCTGCCTTTGTGACTGATCAACCTGCTTATCCATCACTGCTGAGCAACAACTGATCCTGCCTTTGTGACTGATCAACCTGCTTATCCATCCAGGTTGTCCAGGTGATCTGCACTCTTCACTATTCAGTTCTTTTTATCGCTTTGAACAAATCATATTATTGTCCACTAATTGTCCACTAATCTTATAGAATTTGCGTGAATACATTGTGCATGTTTTTGTTTACAATAGCAAACCAGCCTCAGTTATCAATACTGTGAACAGGATGATCAAGATGGCCTTATACTGCTCGTCTCGCTATAGCTAAGGTCCACTGAAGACAATTATTTAAGAAATCATATAAAAATCTATGTAAAGTTAAGTGACCCCCATGCAGGGTCAATTTGAATATGGGTTTCATGATTTTGACAAGCTTGGTAAAGGTCCACAAGGCAATGCTACACACCATAATTATATATATTGAAGCTCTACGCCATGAAGATTTTCCTCTACCGGTATATCAAGCCGATGTAAAATCAAACGACCCCCAGGCAAGGTCAATTTTGACACAGGGGTCTTGATAAAAAATCAACTAGGCAATGCTACCTGTCAAATATCTATAACCTCTAAGCCTTGTTAATTTTAGACTAGAAAATGTTCAAATATTTCCTATAGAAATCAGTTATGTAAAATAAATTGAGTCCCCGGTCGGGGTCAGTTTTGCTCCAGGAGTCATGATACACCCTGCATCATAGGCCATTTTTAACTGATATGCAGTGTTTGGGTCCCAGCTAAGCTACTTTCACCTGTGACTCCCAGAAAGATCCACTAGAAATTTATGTTATTAAAGCAATGCTAAATATCTAAGCTGAAGTGACCATGAATGTTTAAGGCAACAGAATGGCAAAATTTAGTACTGATGCTCGGCAATAAAATCAGCGCCAAATCTGTCATCTTTAAAAATGTAGCATTAAACTGAAAGTTTACTCTGCTTCCAAAAAAAACAAAAATAATATCAAACAGGGAATACCACGTACCAAAAACGCAAAGTCGAGTGGTAAGACTGACTTGAAATAAGTGTAACCACTCATTGATCGAGTGTCGTGTGTTTGAGCCCTGCTACCAACTACGTCTCTTTATGTGAAAAAGTTTCCCAGCAGCACAATGCAAGAAGTGGTTATAGAAAAGCTTCCTCCAAGAAAATTTAATGAGAGTTAGGTTAATTGTCGCCTGTTAAAATATCTGAACTGCGTTAGAAGCAGGCATTCAACCCCGCAAAACAATTAAAGTAACGTTACCTAACTAAAAGTTCGAATTGAAGAAGAGGGAACATTATCCTTTATTCCTTTACAGGTGAAACAGCAAAAGCATACAGTGTGAGACACAATTCCCAGTCTTTCCGAAAAGTTTTCAACAGTCATGACAGTGCCTTACATTCAGTCAGACAAACACAAAACTTTGCCTGACCGGCTAAAATTTTGCCTGACCGAACAAAAGATCTTTAGTGTAAAGGACAATAAAGTGCCTGACATTCGGTAAGATCGCAGCAAAAATTTGCTTGACCGGTTAAAATTTTGCCTGACTGCACAGGTAGTCACTACAGGCACTTTTCGGAACAGCTGTATTCTATAAATGGCCTATGTTTTGAGACGAAAGTGTCACTTTCAGCTTGGATTTTAACACCCAAGTATTGTACAGCTGGTGCATTTCTTTGGTACTTGAAACTTGAGAAAGGAACAATAAGAAACATGGCTTGACTTTGGAACATGGTGGGGGTAAGAGTGAGGTTGGGTGCGCACCATAAACCGGTTTAAGCTCCCCAGTGGTGTTTTTGCCACTGACCGTTCCAAGGCGGTGCCCCACTGTGTTCCTTTAATTGTTCGTTTTGTCCTCGTGTGTTTGCTTTGTATGCTAGTGTGTGTCGGTAGTATATATGTGTGTGTGTGTGTACATGATTGTGTGTGTGGTGTGTGTTGTGTGTGTATGTGTGTGTGTGTGTGTGTGTGTGTGTGTTGGTGGTGTGCACTTCTGGGTGCTGTGGGGCTCGTTTTGGGGAGGCTGCGTTTTTGGTACGTGGCATTCCCTGTTTGATATTATTTTTTTTTTTTTTTCACACAAACTGTAGCATTGTCACAAGAATAATGAGGGCATTCAATAGCAAGCTGAAATTGACCGTTGTCTACAAAAACATTCCTTTTAATGTTTCTTTTGAAACTTTATCTAAATTACATGTTGAATGATACATAAAAATTACCTAGCACAGTATTTTTTTCAAATTACTGCACACTCGCTCTGTCCTTGTCTGTACATTGTTTATCATGTTTATTAGGGTTGTAACGTCATGAACGTCAAACTTCTTAACTTTCGAGAGATTGCGAACTTGTGATTTAAGATTTAAGATTTAGACACAGATATTGGCGTGCCCTTGTAATTTGCCAGATTTGCGAACCATAACATTTTAATTTTGCAGTAATTATTTATTAAAATGTACCACGTTTTACTCAACATGACCTAATATCTAACTAACATAACATATCTAAAAATCGATGCGTTAGTTTGAAGTCTATCCATATTAAATGCCTCATCTTCATAAACGTATGGCAAAATTAGCATTGAATAGTTTCGCACAATGTATATCTAAAAAATCAAATAATGAAAATAATAAACGTGATAAACTTAAAAGTCAGACAAGTTTAAAAATAATTTCATATGACAAAATTATGTCAGAAATAAAAATTTAAGTACCGGTAAACAGTTCAAATAATTGTGTAAATACAATCTGTCGGAATGCTATTACTTTGTTACATGTACAGTACAACTTGGTTAACTCGAGCATCGATAACTCGAGAACCCTGGATAACTCGAGGACTCCTGTCTGTCCTGCCAGATAGATTTCTTACT
>JAFMSR010000034.1:655320-692323 GCA_022818135.1 Saxidomus purpurata
ATTATTGTCACTACGCCCCCTATTATCACCACTTGAGCAGAAGTATGTTTTCTTAGATACTAAAAATTTGACTTAACACTCAAGAAATCTAACACGGAGTTGATTTAGGTTTAGACGCACAAAGCAGATTGTGTGAAACGTACAACAATTTATTAAAACTAATGTTTGGTCCGATATCCTGGTTTTATTTAATGACGCAACAAAACTGTTATGTACGGTGGCACAGAGGTGACATGTGGGTGTCTTTTTTTATCTCGTTCCCACGACATAATATCTCGTTCCCACGATATAATTATCTCGTTCCCACGACATAATATCTCGTTCCCACGACTTATTATCTCGTTCCCACGAGTTAATTATCTCGTTCCCACGAGATAATATCTCGTTCCCACGACTTATTATCTCGTTCCCACGAGATAATATCTCGTTCCCACGAGATAATTATCTGGTGGGAACAAGATAAATTAGCCAATGAAAAGCTTTCAATGTGACAGGAAAAGGTTATTCCCCTTTTTGCGCTTCATTCGTCTTTGTAAAAACGCAACAAAAAGTTACTTCCCTTTCCAATGGGAAATGGTATGCTTTTGTACACATCACTCACGCTCATCAATATCTAACATTTACTACATTTCAAGTTTTATTTATATTCCTTTAGTACTTTTATTGTGAACTGGAAACAAAACAAACGTGCTAGCAGACCTTTGTATCATTTGACCTCTAAGTATGACCTTCACCTGATAGGACTCTGGGAGTTACGCATGACAAGTCATCTTGATATAGTGAACATTTATGCAAATTTATTACAAAATCCCTTCATGGACAGAAAACAAGGTATGGACCGGACATGCAACACACCCTACAAACAGACATTTGACCTCTAAACGTGACCTTGACCTTTGGGGATTGGGTCTGGGTGTTCCGAATGGCACGTCATCTCATTTTGGTGAACATTAATGCCAGGTTATTTCAAACCACCTTGATGAATAAAGAAGGTCTTGATCAGACAAGAAACATACCCTGTAACAGACCAAATTACTCTTTTTCTCACCTCTGAGACAGAGGAATCCGAATAAAATGCCTATGTGAGATACATGTAATCTTGTCTCGCATAGCTTGTCTCACATCGGACACGGACTACTTTATTTGCCATGAAATCAACACAATCGGACGGTGAGAAAAATCTACCACTCCCATTACGTTGTGGATAAGGAATCCCACACTCGGTTTGAGATATGTCAAAAAACTCGGCAGAGCCTCATTTTTGTACAAATCCAAACCTCGTGTGGGATTTCCTTATGTACAACTTATGGAAGTGGTCTATTCACTTTATCTCTAAATGTGACACGCCGTATCATTATAGTAAACATTTATGCAAAGTTATTTCAAAATTCCTTCATGGATAAGAAAAAGAAACAGACAGGACGAAATGAAGACAGACAGACGGACAGACAGTTCGAAAACTATCAAAAATCATTCAAATTGAATGGTAACGAACCATCGTACCATTACGAATCTGATCCACACAGCAAAATGCAATGATTTAAAATTGCCCTAACGGAACTTTGTACTATTCCCACTGAATACCTTATCGCAGACGTCTAATTAACAGTATTTTATTCCTGTATGACTATGTATTCTTAACAATTTCTTCGCAGTTAAAGAATTTCGCTCCTATCTGTATTCTCATGTCTCGTCGCATTTAAAGTTTTTCTCTCCTGTATGTATTCTCCACCTCTAGTCACATTTAAAGTATCTTTCTCCTGTATGTATTCTCATGTCTCGTCTCAGTTAAAGAATTTCTCTTTTGTACGTATTCTCATGTCTCGTCGCAGTTAAAGAATTTCTCTCCTGTATGTATTATCATGTCTCGTCTCAGTTAAAGAATTTCTCTCCTATATGCATTCTCACGTCTCGCCGCATTTAAAAAAATCACTCCTGTATGTATTCTCATGTCACGTCGCAGTTAAAGAATGTCTGTCCTGTTTATATTCTTATGTTTCGTCGCAGTTAAAGATTTTCTCTCCTGTATGTATTCTCATGTCTCATCGCAGTTAAAGAATTTCTCTCCAGTATGTATTTTTCTCTCGTGTATGTATTCACATGTCTCGTCACAGTTAAAAATTTCTCTCGTGTATGTATTCTCATGTCTCGTCGGAGTTAAATAATTTCTCTCCTGTATGTATTCTCACGTCTCGTCGCATTTAAATTATTTCTCTCCTGTATGTATTCTCATGTCTCTTCGCAGTTATAGTATTTCACTCCTATATGTATTCTCACGTCTCGTCGCAGTTAAAGAATATCTCTCCTGAATGTATTCTCATGTCTCGTCGCAGTTAAAGAAGTTCTCTCCTGTATGTATTCTAATGTCTCGTCGAAGTTAAAGAATTTCTCTCCTGTATGTATTCCCATGTCTCGTTGCAGTTAAAGATTTTCTATCCTGTATGTATTCTCATGTCTTGTCGTATTTCAAGTATTTCTCTCCTGTATGTATTCTCATTTCTCGTCGCAGTTAAAGAATTTCTCTCCTGTATGTAATCTCACGTCTCGTGGCATTTAAAGTATTTCTCTCTTGTTTGTATTCTCACGTCACGTCGCATTTAAAGTATTTCTCTCCTGTATGTATTCTCATGTTTATAGGCCAACATCGTTGCTATTGGGTTTACCCTTTAACAAAGTGAATGTTTGGTCGCATAGGGATCATGTGGCTTTGATACTGCTGGATGCTGTGTGATTTCTCCTTTAATTGGGTAGTGCGTTTATGAAGTTCATACAGAAGAGGCTTTTTGTTCATCAAATAACATAAAGGAATATATGATAATGGATACAGAAAAGAAAGTCTTATAAATATGACGTTTGTTGTCATGTCTGTGTCTCAAGTTTTTACATGACATTTTGTTATTTGTGGCTATACATTTATAAAGACGGGTGTGCTATTTTCTTACCCTCGGGATCCATTATACGGAGAATGGTTGCTATGTCGCCTGATCGAACATATAAACCATTTGCCAGACATCTTTCACGCATAATCCTGTATCCGTGTTGCTGGCCTGAATGTTGGAGTTCATTCTGGACGAAGTCTATAACTGAAGATGGATCAGAGTACGACCTTCGTTGAAGTCCTTCAGACCTTAAAAGTCTATATAAATGTCTTATTGACAATAATATCCCATGTTGTTCTCGCAACACAGTCACTATTTGCCGGTAATTCAATCTTTCATGAAAGTATCTTGATATAAGGTTTCTAATATTAGCCTGATTGTTAAAGTCCATTTTAGCATTTGTTAAAAAAAGGGAAATAACTTTTAATTTTTCCACTATACTGAGTTTTGATTGGCTGAAATTATCTCGTGGGAACGAGATATTATCTCGTGGGAACAAGATAATTAACTCGTGGGAACGAGATATTATCTCGTGGGAACGAGATATTATGTCGTGGGAACGACTTATTATCTCGTGGGAACGAGATATTATGTCGTGGGAACGAGATAATTATCTCGTGGGAACGAGATATTATGTCGTGGGAACGACTTATTATCTCGTGGGAACGAGATAATTATCTCGTGGGAACGAGATATTATGTCGTGGGAACGACTTATTATCTCGTGGGAACGAGATAATTATCTCGTGGGAACGAGATATTATCTCGTGGGAACGACTTATTATCTCGTGGGAACGGGATAAATAAAGACACCCACATGTCACCTCTGTGCCACCGTAGTTATGGGTAATATTGCGAGTTCTTTACTGTCATTCAATAAAACTCTTGATTTTTTCCACTTTTCACAAAAAGCTACCCCAGACACTACAAACAGTACATGTAGAAAGTAAACTTTTTTGTCGAAAGCGCCTTTATTTACAACCCAACTTCCCATTTTGCATAACAAGACTTACGGCTTACTAAACAATTTTTCCCAGGCGTTTAACAACAAGAGGGCCACAAAGGCCCTATATCGCTCACCTGTTACCAGTGCACTTACATAAGGAAGTCACTGATTGCAAGGGAAAGTCACTTGTTGCTAAGGGAATCACTGGTCAGTACTGGAAAGTCAGTGATTGCCAAACACAACTGTTGCTAGTTGCTTTTTTTATCTTTTATTATTCAATTTTCATTATACATGCATATACACAACATTTTGTAATGTTAACATAGTTGTTCTAACACTTTATTTAATATGCATATACAGGTGGTTTCTTAATAAAAATATTAAACAAGAAAAAGAAGTGCTAAGTAGAGAGGAGTTATATTTTGGAGAACAAAAAAGGTAAAATAATGCATTTAGGGGGGTCACTGGTGAAAATGAAATGGAAAATTCAAGTAGCATTTATCATTCTTATCACTCTTACATCATGTCAAAAGTAACAACCATTTTGCATTTCATACATACTGCGAATATCAACTGATATTATTTGAAGTGAATTTTATAAAGGTCCGTCCATGAGAGCAAATATATTAGCTTTTTCTTCGTGGATGAGACCCCGCATATCAACTGTTTGTAGATGTGCTTATGGTCCGCCGTCCTTGTTCAAGGTATATACGGTACGACCTGGCTCAATATCATCTGTTGGACATACTCTTTGTATAAAAAAGTTAAACAAATTAACACAAGTTTATTTATGTATCTTCTAACCAAATCATTTTACTTAGTTCATTACTTCTTGTGATATTACAATAGTTTAAATATATATATATTATAGTTTTTTTCCGTGCAATAGCAACTTTGGATTGGGAGTATCATTTAACTATTGAAATAAAGGGACATAATTATCTCATTGCATTTCATTCCAGTTCAATTTTACTTGTTTGTTTTTTGGTATTTTCTTTATGCAGCTTTCACTCAGTCTTTAAAAATGTGAAGACTTACTTGAAATGAAAATGAAAGCAATCTTGTCAAAAACAAACACTGCTCTCTGCAGTCAGATAATCACAACATTTATAACAATGTAAACAATGTACGTACAGTACGTATGGTCTTCGGCCGCCGAATATTCAGTTTCTTGTCGTCTTTGCCTCTGTCCTTTGAATATCCTGTTATATTTGGCGATCTGTTTTTTACTCCGAAACGGGCCCGGTTTAATCTTTGGCAATCTATGGACCGTACATTAATTTTGTATAAATTTTGTTCCACACCGGTACAGTTTTATGCATATACAAACTGTACAGGGAAAGATTCGTGTCATTCAACAGATGTATATGGACCGTACAGAACATATTTCGTGTAAGTGGCTTTTTTGCCCATTTCCTGTACATATATCAACATTAAGTATTTTGTTCTTTAAGATAACAAAAGAATTCACCGAGGAGTGGTTTTCGGGGACTAATCCATCAAAGAATTAACTTTTGCCGAATAAAAGCACACATGACCTCTCGCTTGACTTCGGAGTTCCGGTATTTCGATCACTTTCATCGAAGATCTTTAGAAAAGTAGACATTGTTTAATGAAACGGATAAAGCCTAGAATGGCAAAGCCATTTTTCTATCGGTCTGTGTAAGATTTTTTTCTGAAGTTCGTTTTTAACTAATTACGAAGAAAAAAATAAGACACCTACTTTTCACATCAACTCTCGTCCGCCATCTTGGAAATTCCGGAAAAATGTTAACCGTTTCGGTTACACCACAGTGATAATTATTTATTAGTTTTTTTTACATGTTTTTAGTTTTGTTAGTAAGTTTATATTTTCTTCATCTTGTCTCGGTATTTTAGACATTTTCGTTTTAATATTTTTTCGGAATACTTTTTATTGATTGATTATATTTAAGAAAATCACCATCTTCTATTTTGTATAGAAACTTAAAGTCTTCAAACGAGTAGAAATCACTACTTCTATAATCAAAACAGTTTTCAACATATTTAATACCTTTTTCGAACCACTCTTTATAATAAAATTTGCCATTTTCTTTTATGTTGATTTAATGTGAATGCAACGATGGATGGTCAGGGCTAAACACACCAGAGTAATCAAACACTCAACACTTAACAAAATTTACAACTTTAATTACAATGAAACTGAAACTGAAACTGAAACTGTTTTATTTGCTTAAACGCCTATTTCTACATAAAATACATATTCAATGGCGTTGTACACTATTATATCAAAACATTAAAAATATTAATAAATGTAGTTTAAGAATGATAAAACAATAAATTCTAAATCTAAAGCATATTATCAAAAGTTAAATAAAAGACATAATAATGTTACTTTGATAATAAAGAGATTGTAAAATCAGATATTTATCACAGAATTAATGCACTGAATAACATTGTCTCTCAGTTCACTGTTTCTACACTCTACTGACTTTGACTAGAAAAGATTGAAATAGTCTGTGAAGAAATGAGTCTTCACGTGTTTCTTGAAACTATCAACTGATGAGCATTGTCTGATATTTAATGGAAGATCATTCCAGAGTTTCGGGCCGATCGTACTAAAACTTCTGTCGCTGAATGTTTTACACTTATTAAAAGGCACTTCATAACTATCAACTGAAGATGAGGATGATCTCAGAGAACGTTTTTGAACTTTAGGTGTAAGCAGTTCAGTCAAATACGGTGGTGCATTTCCAACGTGACAGTTGTACATGTATACAAGAATCTTGAATTGTATTCTGGCCTTGATGGGCAGCCAGTGTAGATCGTATAGTGCCTGCTTAGAACTGTCTCTTTTCCTACGATTTAATACTAATTTGGCACACATGTTTTGAATTCGCTGTAGTTTTGCAATATCACAGTTTGAAATACCATACAAAATCACATTGCAATAGTCTAAGTGAGAAATCACGAGTGAGAGTACTAGAGTTTCTGTTGCATTTTGTGTGAGGAATTTGCGGATATTCTTTATGCGAAAAAAGCTCAACATAGCTGTTCGACACTTGATCTTTATGTGATGTTTGAAAGTCAAATTTTCATCCAAATATGCCCCTAAATATCTGATTGTATTTTGTCGTTTGATCTTATCACCACAAATGTTAATTTCATTTTTAGACAGTTTACTCAACTGAGGAGCACTTCCGAAAGTTATGTGTTCAGTTTTTGAAGAATTCATTTTTAATTTATTACTGTTCATCCAATCATTTGCTTGTGATGCGAACTCTTCTAGCTCCACAATGGATTCGGCCTCGAAAACGGGTGTAGGTTTGAAACGTTTGCCGGCAGTATGATCGTCGGCGAAGCCGTACACGGAGATGGTAGGCGGAACAATGTCAAATATGGTCCCTGCATAAGCGAGGTAGAGCCACGGCCCTAAACAGCTTCCTTGGGGGACACTGCACGTGAGATCGCGTGCTGACGACATTATATTGTTCACACTTACGCGACAACTCCTGGGTCGCAGGTACGAGTCTAACCAGTCGAGTGCTACTCCGCAGATACCATACTGACGATTGAGAACGTCGAGAAGAATGTCATGATCGACGGTATCAAAAGCTGCGCTTAAATCCAACGCTATTAATCCAGTTACTTCTTGATTTTCCATGGCAGCAAGAATGTCATTAACAAGACGAAGTAACGCTGATTCGCACGAATGATGTTGTCGGTACGCTGATTGGTTCTTTGGAAGGAGATTGTGTTCATTTGCATGTTTGTTAAGGTAGAATAATGCTGCCTTTTCGATTAATTTCGACAGAAATGGTAGGTTGCTTACTGGTCTGTAGTTAGAAAATATGAGTTCGAGTCCAAGTTTTTTCAACAGAGGTCTAACTATTGCCTGTTTCCAATTTGGTGGAAAGACACCTTGTGACAACGAAAGATTAACTAATATCGTAATGATGGGAAGCAGTTCAGTCACAAATGACTTCAAAACTTTCGTCGGCAAAACGTCAATTTCGCAAGATTTCGTTTGCATGGAATTAATCAATTTTTTCACATCATTTTCACTTAAGGTTCCAAATTCCTCGAATTTTGGTACATCTTTCGACAATGGTTCGTAGTTCTTATGATGTTTAAGATTGTCTCGTATTTTCTCAATTTTGCTCATGAAGAAATCGGCGAATTTATCAGCTAAACTGTTTTCATTGTCAACGGTCGGCATTGGATTTCCGGACTTGCCGCCGGTGAGATCCGTCATGAAGTTGTAGAGTTTCTTGGAATCTCCCTTGAATTCGAGCACTTTCTGACTAAGTTTGCGTTCCTTTTCAACATTAAGTTCATAATTGTATTTATTCAATGCATTTTTGAAGATTTTATAGTCATTTGGATTTTTGTGTTTTCTCCACGTGCGCTCAGATTTGCGTAGAATACTCTTTAAGTGTTTTATACTCTCAGTAAACCATGGCTTCGGATTTCTACAAATAACTGTTTTTTCGATTTCAGGTGCATGTTTATCAACGATAATTTTCATTTCGGATTCAAAAAGTTCCACATATTGAATAACTGATTCACTTTCAATTTTTATATTGGTAATATCACTGGCGAATTCTGAGCGAACAATATCTTTAAAGTTTCTGTATGTGATGGATTTGCTGATAATGTTCTCTTTTTTCACTTTTGTGATGACTTTCACTACACGATGGTCTGAAAAAAATGGACCAGGTTCACATGAGACTAGTTCAACACCATTTGCGACCTCTGTGATCACAAGATCGAGACTTTGACCGAACACTTGCGTGGGAAAATGTACATGTTGTTCTAATCCCATAGCACACAAACAGTTATTAAATTCTGAAATAGCACTGGTGTCGTCGTGTATATGAAGATTGAAATCTCCCATTGCCAAGAGGTTTCGATATTTTGAAACAATGTCTTCCATAAATTCAAAGAAGTCTTTCACAAATTGCAGAGGGGTAGCCAATGATGGGGGTCTATAAATTCCTACACAATTGATGGTAATGTTTTTGAATACCAATTGCCATACTCCGTACTCGAAAGTCTGGGTCGCGCCGGACTCCTTTTTCCGCATATTGACGGTACTTTTACAAGTCAAAGCAATACCGCCGCCAACACGATTTTTACGATTTGCAACACTAAGTTTATAACCATTTTGGTTTAAATCTGATGTTTCGAAGTGAGATTGTTTGTCATCTGAATACCACGTTTCCGTCAAAAGTGCAAAATCAATGTTTTCATCACGAAGCAATTGTCCGACTAGTACATCTTTGTTGACTACTGAATGGCAATTTAATGTTAAACATGTCACATTTTCTCTGAAATTACTTAGGGTATTTTGTCGTTTTGGGTATACTAGGTTTGAGATATTTACACCAAGTTGTTTCTTTTGTGGTTTATTAATTTTGGATGTTTTGTTTCCAGATCTGTAACTTCTAAAGTTCAAAATACCCAGACCTTTTAATCTTGCCAATAATTGCTGATCAGGTAAAATCCATTGTCTGGGTATTGATCTATATTTCATTAGATCACTTGCACTGTATGTTTTGATATTGCCCTTAGGATAATCCATTGTGTACACTGAGAAGGTGTTCACCAAATTATGATAAAATCCTTTGTTAAAATCCAATTGTTTTAGACACAAATACTCCACAAATGCAATTAGTAATTCAAAAACGAATGCCAGATTCATAATGCTCACATATTCATTTAATTCCGGAACAAAAATGAAGTCAATGCATAGTCTAGAAACCACTTAAAATCAAGATTTTATAAGAGACACAATTTAGCAGCCTTTCACATTTGGCGCTATAAATCTACAATGATGGATATATACAAATATGAATGCAAAATATGAACATAAAATATGATGATAAGGGTGGACTATAAAAACGTCTTATGATAGTCCTGAATTGGACACGTTTACACGTAACTTAACGGTTAACACGTTTTACAATTACAAAAGACTGTCCTCGCCATTCAAAAGAACAACTCCGTATAGGCCCCGGTAATCCGGGGCTGAATTTTAGTAGACCTTAATGTCAAAGGCACCAAAGGTGTCTCCTGTGTGAATGGGGCACAACGTAGACAAGTATGTGCTCTGGAATCAATACATCCGGGAAGATCCGTAACAGGTCGGTCTTCTCCAGGGAAAGTCATCGTCTGGAGGCAATACATATCTCTACCATTCCGGGCATTGTATATTTTGGGGGAGAAAGCTAAAAGATATAACATATGGTAAATACCATGGCACATAAAACGTATCGAACATATACTTGTCCGACGGGTACACCATACCTTTGTAGGTTCCTATAACTGTGCGTACATACAAATATATATGAACATGTGTTCAAAGACGACTCTTTGTGTACACCATACTATCTAAAAGGTAACCCACTAGTAAACGTGTTATAAAACGTGCTATATTCAAAAGTGTAATACGTCACTTCATACGTTCATATAATTTATCTTTCTCATTAACAATAACAACTTGTATTGTTAATGTATAAAAAAACTTATTAAGACCATGTTTGAATTTGTTTGGTTTTCATTAGATTTAGAACTATTTTTCTCCATATTCAAAACATCTTCGAAGAATTTGTTTCCTTTACTTTTTTTTTTCGATTTCTTGTTCTAGATTGCTATCAAATATTAAGGCTTCTCCATAGTTTTTCATCATGTTAACCTAAAAGACTTTTTTTACGCCATGATTATTTTTATCCGTGATTCTTGAAACCTAACTTGCTTTTAATGAGTTCAGAAATATATAAGTTAAATCAATTACTTTTTATCCTCCTAATTTATAATCTAATGTGATAATTTATCTTTTTATTTGTTCTATTTTGTTCCCCCAAAGAAATTCAAACATGGTCTTAATAATGTTTTTCATAACAGGTTCAGGTGGATTTTGTAATACTGTAAGTGGATATATCAGTTTCTTCAGGATCATAAGTCAAAGTCATGTTTTAACTCATTCCAAAATGTTTTATAAAATTGTACAGACAGACCATAATATCCTTTTTTGGTTTTTCATTTCATTTAATGCTTCCAAACATTATTCTTCATTTATCAAACCTTCTCATAATTATTTTTCTTCATCATTGAGAATGTTGTGTTCTGTACTAAAAAGGTCGTTATTGGTGTTTGTGAATGACTATTTCTTTAAGTAGAGTATTTTATAAAATTTTACCTCTTCCTTGATTATTTCTTTTGGGCTAGTTATTTCTGTTTTTTTCTGCGTTTCTTTCTTCTAAGTAAGCGAAATATCTACAATGTTTTTCATTTGTGCTTTGGAACATAACATTAAGCCATTTATCTTTTTATCTGTTAGATTGTTAAGTTCCTGTTGTTTTTCATCCATTTTAAGCTTTAGAGGATCAGTATTTGCAGTGTCTAAACAAATTGTATTTTCTAGTTTAATTAATTCCGTGACCAGGCTTTCTTCTTTTTTATTGTCATTTCTTTATTATAGCTAGCGTATTTAATTGTTTGGTTTCTAACATTCCCCTTTATTATTTTCCAAAGTGTATTTGGATTAGTCCCCTATTAAATTCTTAAGTTTCTTTAATATATTTTCTAATGTCTTCTTGGTAGTCTTTTTCCAGGAATAAACTGTTGTTTATTTTGAAGTCTCCAGGACTTCTGTTATCGTTCATAAATACCATGCTTAGGTCTACAATGGAATGGTCTGTCTTATAGCCCGGTTTAATTTTACAAACTTTCTACAACTTTTTGCAATGTTAGCTAAAGAATCAGAAATAAGGAATATAATTATCGAGTCTGTTAAATATACACTGTAGTGTTTTTGAGTTAAAAAGTCTCCATATATCAATCAAGTTATTGCTTTCAATTATGTCGTTAATTTACAATCCACATTTTTTGTGTGTATCCAATCTATCAGTTTTCTTATCAACATTGGTATCAACAACTGTGTTACATCACCTCCAAAAATAAATCTTTTTTCAGGACAAGTTCTAAACAAATCAAAGTTCTCATTATTTTGTCTATAAATATTATGTATTTTAAATTCCCAGCTATTAATTTCTACATCTATTAACATTAGTCTTCCTTTGATTATTTCTTTAAAATTTGACACTGATCCTTTTAAATGACTTGCTTATATGTATAGCAACACCTTCACTATTACTTTTGTTACTGCTAAAAAAATGATTTTCAATATTTTGTTAATTTACTTTAACCGTATTATATTTAATAAACTTTAATTTTTTTAACATTTTTAGTTCACCCTAACCACAAAGTGGTCATGGTGAGCTTTTAGGATCGTTGAATGTCCGTCGTCCGTCCGTCCGTTCGTCCGTCTGTCCGTTCACAATAAGTTTGTTTACACTCTAGCATCTACATATTTGAAACTATCATAATGAAACTTAAACACAATGTATATGGCGACGAGACCTCGGATGAGTTCGATTATGGACTTGATGAGTACTTCCTGAATTAAGGCCCCTGATTTAACAAAAAATGCAGGATTTAACTATTTACACTCAAGGACCTTCGTTTCTTCACAAATTCTAAACATATTTACAGAGAATGAGTATAACCATAAGATGTCAAATGAGTAGAATTAGGGGCTTGATCGGATTTGTTCTTCCAGAGTTATGGCCCTTGATTTAACAAACAAGAGGGCCATTATGTCCCTATATCGCTCACAGTGCACTTAAATAAGGAAGTCACTGGTTGCTAGGGAAAGTCACTGGTTGCTAAGGGAATCACTGGTCAGTACTGGAAAGTCGTGTATTGCAAAACACAACTGTTGCTAGTTGCTAAGGACGTCAATTGTTGCTAAGAAAGTCACTGGTGGCAAGATGATGCTAAAGGTTGCTAAAGAAGTCACTTGTTGCTAGAGGAAGTCATTGGTTGCTAAGGGAAGTCATTGGTTGCTAGCAGACTAAATTGCTGTTACGGAAGTCAATGGTTGCTAAAGAATTCACTTGTTGCTAGGGGAAGTCACTGATTGCTAAGGAAGTCACTTGTTGATAGGGGCACTCACAGGTTGCTAGGAAACTAAATTGTTGCTAAGGAAGTCAAAAGTCAAAAAGGATGTCACTTTTTGCTACGGAAAGTCACTGGTTGCTTAGGAAGTCACTGGTTGCTAAGGAAGTCACTGGTTGCTAGTGGAAGTCACTGGTTGCTTAGGAAGACACTGGTTGCTGAGGAAGTCACTTGTTCCAAGGGGAAGTCACTGGTTGCTAGGGGAAGTCACTTGAAGCTAAGTTTCTCCTATTACTCTATATACAGACAAGGGAACCCCCACCCCTGTGGCTGTGGTAAATTTTGACCCCAGGGGCATAATTTGAACAAACAGTGTAGATGTCCACTGGACGATGCTACATACCAAATATCTAAGCTCTAGAGCTCAAGGCCATGTAATTTTGAAGAACAAAATTTTTAAAGTTTTTCCTATGGCAAGTAACCCCCCAGGCAGGGTCCATTTTGACCCCGGGGATATGAGTTGAACAAACTTGGTTAAGTTCCACTAGGCAATGACACATACTAAATATCTAAGCTTTAGGCTTTGTGGTTTCTGAGAACAAGAATTTTAATTTTGTTCTGACAAAAGTCTATATGAAAATCAGTGACACCCTGGTTGTGGTAAATTCTGACTCCGGGGACAATATTTGAACAAGCTTGGTAGAGGTCCACTAGGCAATGCTACATGCCAAATTTCTAAGCATTGGGCCTTGCGGTTTGAGAGAAGAAGATTTTTAAAGTTTTTCCTATATAGGCCTATGTAAAATCAAGTGACTTCCGGGCGATGTCAATTTTGACCCCGGTGACAATATTTGAGCAATCTTGGTAGAGATCTGCTAGGCAATGCTACATGCTAAATATCTAAGCTCTAGGCCTTGTGATTTCAGAGAAAAGGATTTTCAATTTTTTTCCTATATAAACCTATGTAAAATCAAGTGACCCCCCGGGCTATTCTTTCAACAATTTTGGTAGAGCTTCATGCAAGAAACATTCCTGCCAAGTTTCATCAAAACTGATTAGAATTAGTGAAGAAATTAAGGTGCTAGAGTGTAAACACCGTTAAATATACTCAAGGGCCATTACTCTAGAAGAACTAATCCGATCAAGCCCATAATTGAACTCATCCGAGATCTTACGGTCATACACATTCTCTGTAAATATAATTAGGATTAGTGAAGAAATAAAGGTGAGAGTGTAAACACAGTTATATATTGCAGATTTTGTTAAATCAAGGGCCATAAATCTGGAAGAACTTATCCGATCAAGCCCATAATTGAACCCATCCGGGATCTTATGGTCATACACATTCTCTGTAAATATGATTAAGATTAAAGAAGAAATATACATTTCAAAACATGTTAACTGGCAGATTTTAAAAAAGGATGTTAAACAGTTCCTCAAAAAGACAATGGAGTGCACTTATACAAATATTTCATACATCGGCAATAACAGTATAGTACTAAATCCAATTTTAGTGTTTCAATATTCACATGTAAAATCACAGTCGAAATGACATTAAACTGTAAAAGTATCTAAATATATGGATAGTATCCCACAGTTTTATAGTTGAAATATTCATCTGTGAACACAAGCACAATTGTAAGCAGAATCATAATAACAATATGTTTTACATCAGCCATAACAGTATAGTCCTATTCAATGAAGTGTCCCTCCATTTTAGTTATGCAATATTCACGTGTATAATCACAATCAAAATGACATTAAACTGTAAAATCTAAATCTATTATGATTATTATTCCTTACTTTAAGTGTTGCAATATTCATCTGTAAATGCACAATAAAAAAATAAAAACAATAGTTCATACATCAGCCATAATAGTATCGTATTGAATTCAATGAAAACCCCCCTTTTTAGTTATGCAATATTCACGTTTATAATCACAATCAAAATTACAATAAAATGTTATTATCTAGATATATGGATAGTATCCACATTTAACGATTATGATGTTATTTTTAATTAGCATGTTAATAAGCCCGTTATATACGCTGTTTATATATACTTTGCATATTATCAATTACCACCTCAATGTATTGCTGAAATATTTTTTTCAACTGTACTTTCAAAATTTAAGAAACAGGATATTTCTTTGAAGTACTGTTAATTTAGTGTATTTACATGTAACACAACTATTCAATTTATAAAGAACACTGTTATCTTTCTACTGCCCTAGTATTCAACCTACGGTCACGGTTTTAAGCATACTGGTAAAGTTCAGTCACCGCTCAAAATAGTTGTCACAATTTTTAATTTACTACTTTTTGTTGCTAAGGAAGTAACTTGCTGCTATCGGAAGCCATTGGTTGCTAGGGGAAGGTGTTTCACATAAAATATTTGAGCTATAAAACTCTGAAAAACAAAAATAATATCAAACAGGGAATGCCACGTACCAAAAACGCAGCATCTCCAAAACGAGCCCCACAGCACCCAGAAGTGCACAGAAGTGCACACACACACGCACGCGCACGCGCAAGCACACGCGTACGCGCACGCACACGCACACGCACACACCACCAACACACACCAGCACACAAAGCAAACACACGAGGACAAAACGAACAATTAAAGGAACACAGTGGGGCACCGCCTTGGAACGGTCAGTGGCAAAAACACCACTGGGGAGCTTAAACCGGTTTATGGTGCGCACCCAACCTCACTCTTACCCCCACCATGTTCCAAAGTCACAGGACAGTGTAAATAAAAGTAATCCCTGCTAGCTGAATCTCTAACACACGCAATGGAAACAAAAGGCATGGTATGTAAAACACAAAAAAGCTCGTGTATAAATATATAAAAAGCAAACCTTGAGAACCAAAAAACGTATGTACTCAATGCCTTTGCAGAAGGCAGAGCACCAAGAGAAACACCCTTAAGGGCCCGACGAAACAGGCCAGAGGACAGAAATCAAAACAGTTTCGTCCCAGTGGGATTTAAAAACTGCCCATCACAGAGTCCTCCCCCTCTTCCGTCAGACGCAATCAAAGAGGGAAGCATAGCGTCCAACTGTAAACGGGTTGAACACCAAACATGCGGTGTGTCTCGAAACAGTTGGGTCGTAACCTCTTTTAATAAAATGTTTTATAATTTTAGCAAATACAGTTGGAAAATTGCCATGACCCAAAATCTTACGAAGTTTGTAAACCACATCCCCATAAAAATCGGGTTTTGAAATACCTTCTCGCAGAAGAGTCTTTAGATTACTATTGAAATTCGAAACCAAATCAGAATTACGATAGTAAAATTTAGCAAAATATTTACGCAATTTGTAATAACGGTAGCCCTGTTGAAGAAGTTTATTTGTAATATATTGATTACGTTCATTGAAATCCTCAACATGACTACACGCTCTGGCAAACCGAATTAACTGAGAAATGTATACCCCATAAGATGTAGCATGAGGTACATCCCCATCCAAATGGGGGAAATTTACAATACTAAAATTAAAATCATCCCTCTTGTCATAAATTTTGGTATGTATAATATTGTTATAAATAGAGAGATGTAAATCTAAAAATGAAGCACCAGTATCCAAATTGTTAGTTTTAATTAACTGGAGTTCCCGGGGATAAATAGTGTCCACCAATTGACCAAAAAACGGGTTATCCATATTAAGAATATCATCCAGATAGCGTGATGTATTATTAAAAGCAGTGATAATGTCTGCCTGCGTATCTGGAGAAAGACTCAACATAAAGTCTCTTTCATAACAATATAAAAACAAATCTGCGACAAGGGGTGCACAATTTGTTCCCATGGGAATACCGATTACTTGTCTGAAAACTGCATTACCAAACCTTATATAAATGTTGTTCAATAAAAAGGAAAGGGCTTTACAAACTTCGTCACAGGTCCACATAGTATAATGTTTAACAATACAGCTAGTAAAAAAAGGTTTATCGAAATTGCAGGCGAGAAATGTAGCATTCTCCCTGGCAAAAGTCTTTTGAATTAGGGCAGTTAGCTTGTCATTTATCAAATTATGTGGTAAAGTGGTATACAGAGTAGAAAAATCGTATGTACTGACTGAAGTTACTTTGTAATTATTAACTTTAAACTTATCCAGGATTTCGCTAGAATTTTTGATCCACCAAAATAAATGTTTACCAGAGTTTTCGTATACTTTATCACAATATCTTTTCACGTGGGCTTTTATAGCAGTTAGGCAAGATGTTAATAGTTTTGAAAAAATTGTAGTGGTACAAGAGCTTGACTTAGCGATGAAACGAGCTTTATATGGTTGTTTATGTAATTTAGGAATCCAGTACATAGTAGGAAGTTTAATATGTTGATCATCTATACGAACTTTCAAATTAGAAACTTCACTGATGTGATCGGTGACCACATTTTGTTCAACGGAAGGACTCAATGTATAAGCTTTAGTGCTATTAAGTTCGTTTTGTAAAACATTAATATAATGTAGGCGTCAAATGATGATAATATTGTTGGCCGCCTTGTCTGCTGGAACTAAGACATACTTAGAATGAAATTCTTGGATTTCCTTTTTCAGATGTCTTAAAGTAAACTTGGGTTTTGATGGAAGTCTGAAAACGTGATCCATTATCAAGGTTTGATTAATATTAGGCTAAAGCATGGTTGATTTTTACACAGTGTGGTTCAATTTCAAAACAGATCATCTACAGGCTACATTCAACTATCTGAGTATATTTTGTGAAATCATTTTTAGAGTGTTTTCAAGGTTTTACAAGAATCAAATGCAGCATGGTCGGTTTTCCCATAGTGTGGTTTAATTGCACAATGCAGGCATTCTTTGAACAATATTATGGAGGTCCACTAGGCTATACCACACACCAACTCTCTAAGCTATGTGCATTGCTGTTTTTAACAAGTAGGTTTAGAAATAATTCTGTTTGGTTGCCATGGTAACCAGAGTTCTGCATGGAATGGAATTATTTAAATATCTCTTGTACAGTTTCATGCAAAAATATCCCTGCACAGTAGCATCAACATTTGCAGAGTGGTAACAGAAGAGATGTAATTTGAAAATAGTTAACAGACGACAAACATACGACAGTGAACATTCCAAAAAACTGAGCATAGAAATTGTTCATCTTAATAAATTGTTTAAAGCATTTACAAGAAACATCACTGCACTAAAAATATTAAAATGTTATTTGTGTTCATCATTTACACGTACCAAATTTAATTGTTCCTATGACAACCAATTCATGAACAACTGTAAAAATGTGGTACTATCTTCTCTATGAAAATATCCAGATCATAACTAAAAATGTTTCCATTATTCTCTTGAAAAAACTTTCACATTGACTTTCACATATAAAATTGTAAGTGTATTCCACTCTTACTTGATGCCCTATTTTTAAAATTTTATGAAAAGTTGTAGGAGTTTATGGAAAAGAGATAACTCAAAGATATTTCTTGCATATCTGATCGGCATTTCTGGTGATTTTACCCATGCCGGAAAAATTGGTCTGGCACCCCTCCAATGCCAGCAGATTCTAATGAATTACTTCTGCCGTAACGTTATAAACATTGAAACCTCATTTTCCCAAACAAAACGCCTGAATATCATTTGTTTTTGTATGATAATATATCATTTTGATAAGTTTGCATTTTGAAATCTACTATACATTGCAAGACAGTATGCAAGAAAAAGATATTTCGATTCATGACAGAAACTATTACATGCGATCTGCAACTGTTTTGAAAACAGGTTAAAAAGTACTGACATTTTTTAAAGATTTGTCCAATTTAATCTGCTTAAACGGTTTAGCAACATCTGGCATTGGACAAGCAAAGTCACTATTATGGTACAGTGGGGGCAATTTTGTTGCATTCATTCCTGTTATTTGCAACCTGTCAGGGAAACCAGACACATTAACATTTTTCTTTATAATGTTAATTTCTTTTTCCTCATCCTGTGCATACTGACTGGAAAACACAATACCTGGTCTGACCGAGGACACTCTGAAAAGAAGCAATCAGAGAATTAATTCTCTAGATTCTAATAAGATGTATGTACACACTAGGAACTGTAAAAACTAAAATAAAGAGAGTATGCTAATTATGTGGAATAAATCAAATGTACTAAACAAACTATTATAAAAATTGCTTTCGAAATACACGTACAAAATGTACACAAGTATTTTCTACGATTCTTTTAGCACTATTGTGAAAACAATTGAAGCTAATCGAGTCACTCTTGAGTTCGCTTCCTGGAAAAAACAATACTGGTGTCATATGAGGAGGTTCGGTTGTGATCCCAGTGGGATTCGAACCCGCAACATCCGGGATGAGCGTCATGCACCTTAACCTCTACACCACTGCTCCTCGTTTCAATCAAACTGTTGATACTGGACACCGGTAGACATAGCTTACATTGAGCACTTCATGCTCATGTGAGCTTAAGCTTTAGACAGGGCAAATGAAGCAATATTGCTTTCTTTTTCATAGTGAAAGCTGTATGATATTGATACAAAGATAAGCGTCTACAGAAAGCCTAGCTCTGAGTAAAAATATAAATATTGAATAAGTTATACGAAGTATTAATATCATGATTGTAATACACTGCTTTGTTTTGATGTAACACATTGTAGCTAAACACATGTGTACAACCTATTTTTATCAATTAACATTTTTCAATTACCTTCCATAAACAAAAGTGCCAGTCAGGACTGAACTTTGTATGGCCTGCTTCCATTAAGCTAAATGCAATATCATTATGAAGTCCACACATAACATGCCACATTCCATAGCTGAAAAACAAATAATTTATGAAATCTGTACATTTTTATGCACTTAGAAAACTTTCAAGTCATAATCTAAAGTTAATTATTCAGCAAAATATAATCAATTTTGAATCATTTCCTTGAGGTTCTATGTATAATTTACGCTTTCCAGTGCCTAATTGTTATGCAGTAAATACTTCATTAATTTAATGAATGTTGCAAATTTAGAATCTTCAAGCAGCTGACAGTTTACCCTATAAGTGTTGTTCTTATTATATCCACTGCATATGGAATGTAACACGCTTCTCTCTATACCTATGCTACTTAAAATAGTGATGCAACATTTATGTTACACTGTTTGCAACATTGCCTGCACTCGCATACTGCTCATCCACCTGATAGAAGATCTGACTACCTGGAATATATATTAGAATGTAAAAGTAAATAAAAGATATAAAATAAGGCTCCCTAATGTTGTTACAGTAACACGCAAAGCTCAGTACAATTTCAACGTAATTATATAAGAAAGTATTGAAACACTTTTAATGAGAACTATTTGTCAATCAGTCTTGAAATCTTCGATACAGTCTCTAGAGGAATGTTCAGATTACATTTTATACAATTATATTATGAGTATTATTCTCATAGCATGATCACTGGTCAGACATAATCCAGGAAGCTGTAATATTACTTCTTTACAGGCTGCTGCACATAATACATTTGATATAAGCTGCAAAATGTAAAATAACAATTATCAGTGGTGAAAAATAGGATAGTTATAATTAGTGCTAATTAATCACTTACTTATATTTATATAATGTCACATTATTATAAACATACTTTTGGTAAAATATAGTAAAATCAACTAGTTACATGTACCTGCTGGTTCACAGTAAACTCCAAAACACTAGTATTTTATTGGTGTTTTGAAAAAGAGTGGCCCAACCTGCTGAGCGTAATGGGACCTGTTGTGCATAGTCAAAACTGTAATGCAGGTGCACATCATTGCTGCATGGAGCTTGACCTATGAAGAGACCAAATCAATTGTGAAAGAATGTTATACATGTAGCATCAAGACTGACATTTTTTCTTATTCTTCAAATTACAAACCCAGCAAAGTAGGGGAGCGGTGATGTAGAGATTAAGGTGTCGCCTGCTAATCCCGGAGGTTGCGGGTTCGAGCCCCACCAGGATCACGACCGTACCTCCTCATATGACACCAGTACTGGTTTTTCCAGGAAGCAGACTCGAGAGTTACTGCATAAGCTGCAAGCGTTCTTAGCAATCGAGCTAAAATAAATTAGAGCAAACTAAGTAATATGTCTGACAAACTTTTACTCTATCTTTTGCTGCGTGGTTGGATTTGGAGCTAGCGCTAGTGAGTACGATATAATTTATGGTGAAAGAGCTGCATTTTTACAAGCACATCTAATTAATCTTTTGTTTTTCTAATTACGAGAGTCTATAACTAATGAGCTGGTCCAACTTAACAACATTTGAGCACAGCCTACCATTATAGAGGCGTTTACATTGTATTTGTTCAAAAGGTCATCTGTACAGTCTACTCTTTGTCATGATCAGCATCAAACTAAAAATGTTTATTTTCTTCAACATTATTTTCATCCTCATTATTATCATCATCATTATCACTAGATTCTCTATTATCACCTTCCGTTTAAAAATTGTAAACAGAATCATGATCTACATCTGTACATTCCCAAAGTACAAATACAACTCGTTTACAACTTCTACTTCTTCAACAAAATCTGGAACCAAACGGCGTATTTCCTTATGTGGGATAGTGCTGGTTGTACTTGCAGTTGAAAATTTACTTCACATGATCATTTAATCTAATAAATCCCGACATAATATGTAAACGAATACACAAAGTCGAAGGTCACCAAAGTCATTCCGCCATTTTTAACTTCCGGATAAATAAAACATTGCCCAATTCACCCGAAAATTAGCTACACCCAAGATGTCTAAAACAGATTCGGTATCAAAATAAGCATGAGTTATACGTATCTCTATAAATTTAATCCATTCGAAGCAAAAACAACAAATAATCGACTGAAAATGGATACACTGATTACGTCACCCGTCGCATCCAATTTGCATACATTACTGATCTAATTTTAGAATTGGGAAACCAGAAAAATACGAAAATATAGATAAGGAGTTGTTTGTAGTTTTCTTGAAAAGGTAACGGCCGAGATATCCATACTACTGAACGATAACTTTCACAGAACAGAATTTAATGAAGGCAAGTACGGAGATTAACACGTGAAAATCTCGCAAATCTTTGCAAGCGTTTTTCTCACAATGATTTTTACCGCATTTGGCCCAAACGTCTCACGGTGCGTCACATATGGTCATACACATTCTCTGTAAATATGCTAAATGTAAGTGAATAAATGAAGATGCTATAGTCTAAACGTAGTTGAACACAGCATGTTCTCTTAAATCAGGGACCATACCTCGAGAAGAACTTATTCGATCTAGCCCATAATTGAACTCAACCTATATAATAGTATGATCAAACACATTTTCTACATATATGATAAGAAAAATTAAGGTGCTAGAGTGTCAGCGTAGTTTAATGTTGCATTTTTGTTAAATCAAGGGCCATACTTTTAGTAGAACTAATCCGATCAAGCCCACAATTAAACCATTCGAGATCTGATAGACATAAACGTTCTCTGAATATATGATTAGGATAAGTAAAGAAATCAAGGTACTAGAGTATAAACATAGTTAAATATTGCAAATTTTGTTAAATCAAAGGTCATAACTCTGTAAGAACTAATCCGATCAAGCTCATAATTAAACACATTCAATATCTAATGGTTATACAAATCCTTTGTAAATGTAATTTGAATTAGTGAAGAAATGAAGATCCTGGAGTGTAAACGTAGTTAAATATTGGAATTTTTGTTAAATCAGGGGCCAAAACTTTAGAAGAATTAATCGGATAAAACCCATAAATAAATTCTTCTATCGCACTTTCTATGTTACGCCGATACTGATTGGCCGTGCCTGATAAATTTGCGACTATTTAATACCGCATATATAGTCTGAAACATCGAACTATTTTTGCGCACTTGACCTATGACGACGCGTATTCTTCCGCTTCGTTTACAAACAATGGACGCCGGTGACAGTTTTGGCGAAGTCTTTGTTGGCCTGCAACTTTTAAATGATGATGCCAAATTTGCAATCGAAGATACCGAAATGCCACCTTCAGACGACGAATTTTTGTCACACGCTCTAAACTACATAGAAGGGAACATTGAAAATCTTCCACGGGCCACTGTTCCAACTAAAAATCGGTTTGCAGATTTCAGTGACCAACAGATTGACGAACTTGTGAAACAAAGACGGTCAAAGGCAACAAAATGGCAAACCAACTGGAGTGTCAGACAATTAAAATGTTAGTCCTATCACAAAAGCAAAGCCAAATACTTAGATATATTCTACATATAAGGTAAAATTGATTGTTTGTGTGTGTAAAAAATGTGCTCTACCTCTACACCATGTTTGACAGGCCAACCAGTCCGACTTGCATTTGATCCCTTATATGACCCCTTTAGATTAATTTGAGACCATCAAAAACATATATAATGTTGCAATGGCAAAACTGTATACTGTCTGCTCAGACGAGGCTAAAAATAAGTATGATTCTGGTCTGTACTTGAAGCTTTTGATAGATTACCATGAAATCGGTGCACAGAATGACACAAAGCAACCAAAAGGCCGAAAACAGCTTATGCAGACCGAAAACAATTTATTTTTCAATAGGTAAAACATGCTTTACAGTTTCAATGAAAAAAATTCTAAATATTGTATAACAAGTCAAGAAAAATGACCGAAAAACAAAATATTGCGGACCGAAAACAACTTGTTTTTTTCAAAAGATTATATTAGACTGTACAGTACAGTAAAGCTAGTCCGGATTGATTATTCACTATTTACAAATTCCTTCATTTAACTTGTACTTGAATTATACATTATCTTTTCAGTCTGCATATACTGTTTTTCAGTCCTTTTTCTGTCTTATTCGGACTTTTTTGGTTGATTTCAGTCATTCTTTGCACCCCTGTATAACAAACTATTATGAAAAAATGACCAAATGAACAATTTTTCAAGTGTATCCAGAACACAGAAAGTTGCTAATCTACCTTATTTTTTGGCAAGGAGACCACAAACATACATATTTTTTTGGCCTTACCAATTTTTCTAGATTGAATATCTATAAATTATCAATGATGTCCAGACATGTTCAACACAAGGCTTTTAATTTGTGTAATTTCCCTAGATAAATTATAGAATTAGCTTAATTTTGGTTTATTAACAAACAAAAAATTGTACTTAACTGGTGTAATTAGAATACAATAATTAGTAAAAATATTACGTATTCAATAGTCCAAATATATTAATTAATTTATTAGTTTATTAATATACAGTCAATCTACCTTCTGCGGAATTCGGGCAGCTATCAATTGACATATACGAGCACCTCTTTACAACAGAACTATCTCCAGCCTTGATAATGAGTTCGACAAATCAAATGAAGTCTTCAAAGCCACTCTTAAGAAGCTCAGCATTGATGGTCTTGACCATGATGCAATATCTATTGGTGATCTGAGAAAACTTCGCTCAAGTGATACTTTCCGATCAAATGATCATCAGTCACTCCAGAAGAAGGTATGGATTGAGCTGACCTTGGCCTTTGCACGTCGAGGCTGAGAAAATATACAAAAATTAAAAAAAAAGATGCACATGTTTTCAAGATAGATGATATTGGCAGAGAGTATGTTGAAATGAAATTAAATGAGCAAATTAAAAACCACAAGGGTGAGGAAAAAAACAAAAAAGTCAAGAGGCTAAACCTAGAATGTAATCTAAAACAACAGATGATATTAATTGCCCAGTTAGTGCTTTTAAGCTGTATTTGTCTCACTTGAACCCTCAAAGTGACCTGTTGTTTAAACAGGCTAGAAAGCCGGAAAAAATCAGAAATGATGACCAAATATGGTACACCACTCGGCCAGTCGGAGTGAAATCAATTGGATCATTTATGTCATATGTCACTGTGTGCGGGCTACAACAATCACTAAGCTGTCCTATGCAGGTGTTACAAATAGAACCATAGCCATATAAAGAAGTCAATCATTTTAAGGTAACACCCATTCTTTCAGTAATATGTTATGCATGCTGGCATAATGCCACCCCACTGGTAGAACATTTCGTGTGAATATTGTTAGGGATTCTAAGTATTAAAATAAACATTGAACTGTAAGGTTGTTCCATTATTTGTCCACATACACAACACATCTTGCGACGAGAAAATTAAGTAGTTGTTTCATTTCAAGGAATTTATCTGTTTATTAAGTGAAAAATACGCGTAAAATACTGGATGTATAGAATATGGCATTGACGTTAACTGGAAGTTTAAGTCCTTTTAGCAGAGATTCAGAAGCATGGACATCGTACGAGGAACGCCTAGGACAGTACTCCAGTGGCAACGGTGTTGACACTGTTAGGTGAGAAAACATTTGGATTGTTGCGAAGCTTCACAGCTCGAGAAAAGCCATCTGAAAATACTATTGAGGAACTCTGCTATTGCGTTATTGCGTGGACATTTGTCTCCAAAACCGCTAGTGACTGCAGAAAGGTTTCGCTGTCATAAACAGATTCACAGTGCTGGAGAAAGTGTCAATGACTAAGTGGCCTTCCTGCGAAAGTTGACGGAGTTTTGTGAATTCGGTGCATATTTGGAAGAAACAATATGAGATTGTTTTGTATATGGCATGAAAGACGGGATAATTCAGAAACATCTTCTTTCAACAGACGACCTCACACTCTGCAGCACGCACATTAAATTAGACTAGATTGGATTATTCAACGTCAATACAGTACATAATGAATCTGTAAATACTAATGTGAAATATTAAGTTCTTTCAAAATACAAAAATGTATCCAGTGATGGTATCGGAAAGGTCAAGGACATGAAGGCCAAACTTACGCGAAAGCCCGACGCCAAGCCTATATTCATGAAGGCTAATACTGTGCCATTCTCGCTCAAGACAAAGATTGAGCAAGAATTAGACAATCTGGAACGTGAAGGCATCATAGGTAAGGTTAACACGCCCATTGTTCCAGTTGTGACGAAAAACGGCAGCGCACGTATATAATTATGGTGATTTCAAGGTCACTGTAAACCCGTCTCTGGATATAGAGAAATACCCACTCCCAAAAATCGAGGACACATTCGCTTATCTTTCACAATGTCAAAAATTAAGCAAAATTGACCTGCGTCAAGCCTATCTCCAACTCGAATGCGACGAAGCTAGCAAAGAAATATTAACGATTAATTCCCATAAAGGATTACACAGGATGAACCGAATGCTTTAGAATGATTTACGATGTAGCCTCAGGTCCTGTCATTTGAACAAATATTACAATTTCCCCAGAGTGCATTGTATTCTCGACGATGTGTGTGTAACAGAAAAACGGACGAACAATATTTGCAAAACCTAGAGTACGTGCTTTCAAAACTCAGTGAATATGGATTTAAAGCTAACAGAGACAAATCTGAATTCTTGAAAGACAATAAAGTTAAAGACGGTCTTTGGAAGCAAAATAGTAAAATAGAATTTGTGTTAAATACACCAAAACCCCCATGATGTTTCATCTTTAAGGTTATATCTTGGGATATCTTTTGAATTACTACGACGGCTTTTAGCGGTTATGACGACCGTTGTAAGACCCATGAATGAATTATGAGCGAAAGATCGCAAAGTCGAATGGACTGAGAAATGTCATAAAGCTTTCGAAAAGTCAAAGCAGCTTTTAACGTCGCCTTTAACCCTGATCTACCTGTAAGGCTCGCGTCAGATTCTAGCCCATATGGCATTTCAGGCATATTGTCTCGTGTAATGCCCGACGGTTAAAAAACAATTGCTTTTGCGTCAAGGTCGCTTACGAAGACTGAACAAAAGTACGCTCAAGTAGATCGCCAAACTTTGGGAATCTTTTGGTCTGTAGAAAAGTGTTATCCATACTTGTACGGGAGACATTTCACATAAATAACCGATTGCAAACTATTGACAGCTATTTTTAATCCGGAAAGAAGCATACCTGCAACGGCTGTAGCTCGTGTTCAAAGATACGTTCTTTACTTTTCTGGGTTCGATTACAATATTGAGTACAGAAATACAAAGCGTCATACTAATGTCGACGGCTTGTCAAGGTTGCCTCTACAAACTCAGCGTGAAAAAATGATAACGACGACGACGCAGAGGAAGTGTTCTATACCTCTTAAATAGAACCGCTTCCAGTCACTATTACGTAGATTAGTCGCAGATCCAACGAGAGCGCTTTTTGTCCCATGTACTTGAAAATGTCTAAAATGGATGGAATTTAGAAGCCCCGGCTAAAAGGCATACCACAATAGACGTAATTATCAATTCATCTCAGAGTTCGAATGCGGGGCATTAGGGTCATAATACTTGTCAAATTCCGAAAATCTGTATTTGATTTATAATACGGTAGCCACCCAGGCATCTCCAAAATGGCAGCCTTAGCGAGAAGTTATGTAAGGTGGCACATTGATAATGATATCGAACAAATTGTCAAATGCAATCGAAAGCATCTGCTTCTGTGAACTTACATCCCTGAGAATAGCCAAGTTCAAGCTAGGAACGTAAACATTTTAGTTTTTGTAGGACCATTTCTTGGCAGAATGTTTCTTGCTATAAAAGACGCGCATTCAAAATGGCCCGTTGTAGCAGAAATGAAATCTACTACGGCAGAAAGAACAGTTCAAATAATGCGATCTATATTTGCTAGAAACGATTTATCCAAAATATGCGTGCCTGATAATGGTGAACAGTTTTGCAGCAAAATATTTTCAAAGTTCACGAGTAATAACGGCATTTATCACATTTGAACTTCAGTAGCAAAACCGAGTACTAACGGCGGTTGTGAACGTATCAACGGTCATTTCAAAGTTCCGTTAAGATCAATGGAAGGTCAAGAAGGCGACTTGAGTCAGAAAAAAATTCATTTCGCGATTTCAAGGTAGGACAAAAAGTACTAGCCCAAGATAACAGACCTACGTCTAAAAATGGATGACATGATCCATAATTGTTAGCAAAGAGCTACTTATGTATAAAATTGATATCGGCCATGGTAATACCTGGAAAAGACATGTTGATCAATTACGCAAAACTAAAATTCCGGTTAATGACAAACCGCTATAATTACATCGTCGAGACCCCATTCCGCCAAATTCATTGGAACAGAACAAATTTAGCAGTGCAGATAAAAGTGCTCCTAAAAAAGGAGTTCGATCGATATCCTAAAGGCAATGTTTTTTGTGCTCTGTTAAAATATTGATTTACTTGGCTTTAAAAGCGTTTAAAAGTGTTAAACCGAGTTTGTAGATATTGGATAAACTGATACTTAACTGGACAAAATACAAATGAACTGTTTACATAATTGAACTATGAAAATTATCAACATGAAAAGCCGCAATGATAGCAGTGTTAGCAATGCAGAACAGGTGTCCTCAATGGCGGACAGTCAATTGAATTAAAATGAAAACAATTCGCAAAACGATGTACCCCTGGTGTTTCTTAGGGAGACTGACATTTTTGGATAAAGAAAACCTTCAGGAGGCGAGTGGATTAGTCATGTTTTACTTTACAAGGCTTTTTGGGAGAGAATTTACGTGTCATATATTAAAGGTTTACAACCGGTACGGGATATGTTGCGAATATAGACATGCAACCTAGAGGACAAAGTCACACTTATGTCCGAAGGGGTACCTTTCAGGAGTAAAACCGTAAGTGTTTTGAACACAAACCCAGATCGTTTTGACGGCGAGAATGCAACCAGTATACGGGTGAAAATCATCTTTTATCAATACATAATGGTATTATAGTCAGAACCATTACTTTACAAGGGCTACAGGTTATTTCACACTTCCGCGAGAAGCTTACAGTAGACGATAAACTGACCAATTATGAAACCGGGGATCATTTAATCATGATGAAATCCATTACCCTTAAGGCACCTCTTCCTGACTATATGTTATCGTGTCGTGTCCTACATTTCGGCCAGAATAAAACAGAATATAAGCGAAACAAATGTTCAAAATGTTTGCAAGACGGACACATGTACAAAGAATGCCAAAATGATTGGGTGTGTACGAAAGGCAAGGCCAGCAGACAGAAGAAAACTGAGTGCAATTCTAGTGATCCCGAAGATTCCGATGAGTCAGGGGCCGAATCCAACGATTCGACGAAGGTACTTTCAGAGGCCGAGAACCAAACTTCTTAAACCCAACGGCCTACAGAAAAACCAGTATTTATTACCGGTGACCACGATACGAAAATCCCGGGTAAAGATAACGGAATATTTCAGCAGTTAATTGACAAATATTTAACCCCAAATATGGGAAGACAAATAAACGTGACAACTAGATCTCCGCTCACACCCGCTGAAGAACTACGCGAAAAAGAATTTTCTGAAAAAAGATCCGAATCCAAGAGACATAAGAAACAAAGACACAAGAACAATAAGTAATGTGTCATGAACAACGACTTCTATTAATAACGGAGCGTTTTGTAGACATGATGATTGATATTTGTTAAGTAATATTATACGGAACTTTATACGGACTTCGGGCCAGAATAACTGATTAAACTGTGACATTGTGAGGTTAAAGATATATATGTAAGTTTGTGAAAATAGTTAATAAATATTACTATTGAACATGTACCAAAGTAAAATACACATTACCAGCAGTTATCTTAAAAAGATATACATGTATAATATTATACTCACGGCGGTTGCCACTTATGGCGATGGTGTTTTTATGTTCTCTTTACATAATAGTAAATATGCCTACATTTATCTGGTTTAGATCACAGACTGTATCGAACATTGTTATCATGGTGTTTAGTGTTGAATATGGTATATTTTGTATGACATTGTTGTACACACATAGAAAACTTTTATTGGTCCAGTGAATTATGGCCGCTTGCTGCTCAAGAGTGAAATATTGTCTTTATATGCTTACTCATATATAAGCACTGGAATCAAAGTAATACTTTATACGTCTTACAGACAACTGTTTGATTACAGTGTATGCTTCTGTTATATATTTGGCAATTGAGAGATGATAGAAAATGTCGCATAATTTGTGTAAACTTTGTGTTTTTTTAAATAATCATACGTAGCAAAGTAATATTTTCAATATCTTACATACAAATGTACAACCATAGTGCATGTTTCTGTAAGATGTTTTTGCAATTTGTGCATGACAGAGCAAGAAAAAGAAAATGAAATAAGAATAAATTTAGTAGTTGGAATATATTTCATTCTTTTGGTGAAACAAACAGTCGGGGATGCACAATTCTAGTACACAAAACGCTTTCTTATAATGTTTTAGACGAAATCCTCGACGATAGAGGTAGATATATCCTACTTAACATAGGCGTTTTCGAAAGCATCTTAACCCTTGTGAATCTCTATTCACCGACAACAAAAAACTGCAAAATATATTCCACAGAGATATTTCTGAAATTTTAAAATATTCAAGTCAGGGGATAAAACTAATTAGCGGTGATCACAATGATGTCTTATCACACAGTGGCATATTATATAGGTCAGACAGTGATAAATTAACACACGTGCCAGTATTACATTTCAAACAAATGATTAAATCACATGAATTAATTGATATTTGGAAATACTTGAATACAGAAAAATGTCAATTTACATGGAGAAGAAAACATGATTTAGAAAAATACAGAATCGATTTTTGGGTAGTAGAGGAAAACTTAATACCACTGATATTGTGGACTGACATTCGCCCTGCACTTATTCAACATACTGACCATATGGCAATTTCTCTAAAATAAAAAAAT
Source organism: Saxidomus purpurata (assembly GCA_022818135.1). Classification (NCBI taxonomy): domain Eukaryota; kingdom Metazoa; phylum Mollusca; class Bivalvia; order Venerida; family Veneridae; genus Saxidomus; species Saxidomus purpurata. Next base: position 685,790 of record JAFMSR010000034.1, read on the forward strand.
CTAAACAAAATCAGTAAAGGCTTCTAGAAATTAAATAATAACCTTTTGAATTATTTGAAGTACGTATGAAACGTATTGAAAATTATAAATTAAGTGAAATCAACCAATATAGAAAGCCATCAAACAGAATTCGTGATTATTCAGTAAAGTTTTCAAAATCAAAGTCAAGACAAAAAACATAACTGGCTACAACAACTTAAAAAAGAACTTTTAATTCCAGACGAAAAATTTCGATGAAACTACAAAATGCAGTCTAACAGAAACTAAAAGGAAATCAAATCATTATTCAAATTAATAACTTTAAGAGCCCAAATAAGAACAAAAATAATATCAAACAGGGAAAGTCGAGAATACAATTTTTAAAAGAATAAGAGCAGAATTCCAAATATTTTCACAATTTAGAAAAATTCAGACGAACAAGAAATGTGATAACTACATTTCAAACCGAAAATAATCGTATAACAGAAACAGAAGATATTCTTAATGTGGAAGTTAAGTTTTACAAATCATTGTATTAATCAATACCTGCTAGGATAACGAGATCGACAACTATTTACATTACGTTATGCCAGTGTTAAACGATAAGCAAGCCGAAATATGTGACGGTACATTTTCTGCTGATGAATGTTACCAAGCTTTAAAAGATACGAAGCCTAAGAAAAGCCCGGTGGACTCGATGGTCTGACTATGAAATTTTAGCAAACATTCTGGCATTAACTTTCTTGTTTAGGAACAACGTCGTTAAATGAAGGCTTTGACATAGGCCAACTTTCAAATACTCAAAACAAAGCGTATTTTCTTTGATATTTAAAAAAGTAAAAATTGGAGACCTATATCACTTCTTTCGATAGAAATATGATAGCAGCAAGGGCTTTTGTAAAGAGATTGCAATTTAGATCAACAAGGCTATATAAAAAATAGATATATTGGATATAATAGGAGACAAATTCAAGATATTATAGACTACACAGAAACTTTAGGCATTGAAGGGATCGTTCTATTTTTAGACTTTGAAAAGACCTTCGACACAGTTGAATGGAGTTTCATGTTTAAGGTTTTGAGCAAATGCGGTTTTAAGATTACGGTGGATAAGAGCGGCCATTTAGTAAAATAACCCATTTCATCAATAAAATGAAAGCAATTATTGTTATACCTCAAGTCAATATGTTTAAATGATAACGATTGAGATGAAAACTTTTAATTATTTCGTTTTTTATACTTTGTGAAACAAATTTTACAAATGAAATAAACATTTTCAAACATTCGTATCAAACTCATTTTTTGTATTTTAGGAATAAAACTTTCGAAATGATGTATGTATACATATATCTAGGGAAGATGTCCCGGATTTCTTGTATCTTTTACAAAAAGCGATTTATTTAAGATCAAAATGTGTCCACCTTTTCAATATATTTCAAACCGGCTGCAAATTGGTGTCAAATTACTAAAGTTATGCATCTTCAAAGTCGGCCGATCTTTTGACGAAACGAAGTGTCATAAATCGCCTAAGTTAACATTAATTGACATATTGCATACTTACGCTGTTTTAATACGTTGTAGCGGTCTTCAAATTTCACCAAAGGAATTCTAAGAAAATGTTTAAACAATGGTCATACATGCTCCGCCCCTAATAAAAGAGCCACAAAGAACACTTACTCCACATATCTAGTTTTCCTACATGATTTATCGTTCGTCTGCAATTTGGCTAACCAGTCATACCATTTACACCCCAAAGCATTTATGTTTCCGGTGCACTTGCAAACAACAATAGTAGATCGGTTGAGTCTTTTTATATATTATGTTCAGTTTGCCTTCTTTTCTATAAAACACTTGACGCTTGGTCTTTTTCGTGGTTGTCTGAGGTGCATAGATACAAATTAATGTGCAACTAGCATAATACAGTTTTAATTATTACTGTTTTTATTGAGATGTTACGAGTTCTGTTGTGAAATCTCATAACAGTTTGGCTAATATACAGTATGGTAACGATAATAATGCAGCAAACAAGTTTTAGTCAGTTCTTGTTTTGAAAATTATAATATTCCAAAGCAAACGGTCGCGGTGATGTGTATCAAAAATTTATTTGATAATTCATGTTTATGGAAATTGGGAAATCAGATACGTAGTAGTTGACATTTTGAAAGAAAATTGTTCAACTGAAAAATATGATAATACCAATATGTAGAGGTTGGATTGTGCAAAATGTAATGTAATGATCAGACTGTATCGTATTGATCACTTACCGACAGATAAAATCAATTTAAATCTTAAGCAGCGAATTCCCCATGAGCGCCCCCAACCGATGATTGACAGCTGAGTGCGTAATGCGTGCAGCGATAGGCGCTGTCTATGTAAATGTGCCAAAACTAACATTTGAAGTTGATTTTATGAAATTCAAACATGGCGAATGTTGAGGTTAATTATTTAAGTACATATTTATGATAAAAAACTTATTTTGATATTTAATGGGTTTCCTTTATCCACTGTTACCTTAAAGCGACCTTCTTGAAATAGGTTCGTGCTCTTAATACAAACATTTCTAGCTGCATTATAAATAACGGCTGGAAATCTGATTTCTAAACATATCACGTGGAATACGCCAAACTTGCCTGTTGTCGGCACTTTTATTTTTAATCGTTGCCGAAGTGTTAGCAATAAAAATGTGCAAATGTGCAAATATAAGGGGTATTTACGTAAAGAATTAAAACATTATTAAAAATTAGAAAATAACACTACTAGCAAACGATACCACATTATTTCTTAAAAATGAAAGGGATGCCTTGCGGCTGTAAAATTGATAGACGAATTCGAAGAATTATCAGGGCTTAAGCTGAATAAAGATAAAAGAATTGGACTATGGATTGGAAGAAATAAAATTAAAACAACAAATCAAGTTCATAAATTTAAATTTACCAACACGAATGTCAAAGCTTTAGGAAAATATTCAGAAACGATAAAGAGATACGCCATACACTAAACTGGGATTACAAAATAGTGGTTTGCCAGTCTCTAATCAATGCATGGAACAAAAGAAAACTGAATATCTATACATAAGCATATTACAAAGTACTAAAGGCTACTGCATATACAAAACCTATTTAAGGTAGCTCGCGGGTTTCCCCAGAAATAGAGTCATTTTTTTAAAAGGCAACGCATATTTAAGATATTTTGCATGACAATCCCGTGACTAATTGACTTTTGTAGAAAAATACGGTGAAGTGATATTTCCATGGAAAAGCGAGTTAAAACGCCACCTAGCGGCAACGTGTATTTTTGTCAATTTTCGTGTCATTTTTTTTTTCATTTTATTTATCATTTACTTATTCCGGCATATCGTTTAACATTTTTCATATCTCTGTCTATATAGACTTTCATAAATGCAATGTTTAATCGTTTAGCAATTTGAAAAAATATAAATATGTAATATTTTTTTGCAAAAAATATGAAAAAGTGCAGAACGAACCCTGTAGGGGCGACAATTTTCACAGGAAAAATAACTGCAAAGTTTAGCGTCAATTGCGAAAAAAACGGCCCGAGATAAAAAAAATTAAAAGCGCTATGGAATCTAAAACCAATTTAAAGCATTTTTATCAAATAAAAAAGGTGGGTCCCCTTCTTACTTTTCGTGCCACTGAAGTGACGTTTTCAGACGTTTCTTGTTAAAACAAATTACTAGCGTTGTTGCTTTGTTATGCAGAAGTCATTTTAGATCGATTACTCAACATGAAAGTGATCATGGTAACAATTTACTATTATTCTCCATACAAACGTGCATTTTTTAACAAAAGAATAACGTTTACTTCATATTAAAGAAGCTTCATAGACTTCAAGTTGGCTGCTCTCTGCCTATATTGCTTGATATCGTGTACACTAAAGGTAAGTTGCTTATCAATATAAAAATATCAAATTTAGAATTAAAACTTTAAAAGGCTTCTGGTTGAAACACACTTTAATCGTTTTCATTTAAATTAAAGAACAAAAATCTTTAACACTATACTCAAAGAGGCAAACCAGCTCATTCTTGAGAATATTAAATGCATTTTTTTAAAACACGAAAAGTACATGTATAATAGTATTTGCGAGTATCGCAAAACGTGTTCGATTTACAGTAATACTGGTCAGGAGTTGTACCGTAATGTGGGCTTCATAAAGCACGTACGTATAAATACATCGAAAAAAACATTAGAAGGCAGAAGCCAGGACTCGGACCTGTACTACGGTGTCATCGGTTAGCAAAATGCAAATTTCGAACGCCTCTAATAACTCGGCGGCCATCACAATAACTACAAGGCAAACTTTTTTAAGATAACGCTAATTTACAACAATAAATTAGTTTCAAAACATTTATATTAGTAATTCAAAGGTGACAGTTTTTCGCAAACATCAGTGTACATGTACTATATTTGTTGAGATAATCAGATACATGCTTGTAAAATACGCTTTATATATTTGCATGGAGAGGGCATAGATACGACACTTTATACAAAAGAGTTTTCAGCAGTAACCCCAACTATTTACCTCAGATCTTTTTCCATTGGTTACAGTCCATTTATTGGATCATACATGTCTTGTACTTTAAAAAGACCACTCCAGTCGGCCTAATATCTTTTCATCCATACCCGTATTTTGATGCCAAGGAAACGTGCGGTAATAGCGATGTTTTATTGAATGTAGCTAGTCCGACTACGCCCAACCACACCAGTTCATTCATTTGTTTCCCTTTATTCTTTGGTTTGATTCCTAAGAAGAGTCGTATAAATGTTTCTATCAACTCTTGACAGCAAATTCAACTACTGATATTGGGAAACTAAAGATACAATCCCTTTGGAAACTGAAGATACAGCTGAAGGGAAACTATTAATTCATACTAATTTGCGAAACAAGTCCATACAACTTAGATAATCACTCTGGAGACTCATTCCATATGAAATCTTGCAGTTACTGTAGAACTGTGTTAAAATAAGTTAATTACGTAGTCCGTGGAAGCGTAGCAGTACGCAAAGGTGTTAATATGCTGAAAATTTTCTTTTGACCGGATGGTTGTTTCTTTTAAGAAGTCAGAGTGTAGAAAGTGTAAACTATATCCCGCCTGTATATTTGCCATTTTTGTTTTACGTATTACAATATTGACTGGAAGAGGCACGTTGAAACCGTTTCTGTTAATGGCCAGTGTCAACATTATCTAAGGAGGATTTTCTACTGAGTTGACACTTGGTAAAAGCTGGAGCAGCTATGCTCGCTGAACTTGCTGCGCTAGTTGGACATGCTGCACTTATTGGACTTGCTGCGTTTCTCGGACTTGCTGCGCTACTTGGACCTGCTGCCGCACTTGGACTTGCTGCGCTAATTGGACTTGCTGCGCTACATAGACTTACTGCACTCCTTGGACTTGCTGCGATACTTAGACTTGCTGCACTTCTTAGACTTGCTTCGTTTCTTGGACTTGCTGCGCATCTTAGACTTGCTGCAATTCTTAGACTTGCTGCACTTTTTAGACTTGCTTCGTTTTCTTTGACTTGCTGCGCTTCTTTGACTTGCTGCACTTCTTGGAATTGCTGTACGTCTTGGACTTGCTGCACCTTTTAGACTTGCTTCATTTTCTTGGACTAGCGGTGCTCCTTGGACTTGCTGCACTGCTTGGACTTGCTGCACTTGTTACCAAGAAAGTACTATTATCTAGTCAGCAGACTGTAATATATTGTTGGCAAAAGCCATATAATGTTCACTTGTTCAATGATTTTAGTATAGTATTCATATTCATGAATAAATATTCGTATTCGTCACCCTGTATTCGTGATACGTATCGTATTCGCCCCTTAGTGTATTCGTTACAGCCCTAAACATCTCATGTTTAAAATGATGATGAAAAGAATATTCTTTCGGTGTGAGTGCTGGTCAGAACACCAGAGAAACGTCATCATGAGTACCGGTAGATGATATAGATTGTAAGAACCTGTTCCACAATCAGAGTGAATTAAATAAGTTTTAGCTAAATGATGTTTAGTCCAAGAGTACTGATGCTTCATTTAAAGGTCCACTACTAAACGAAAATTAAGTGACAGTTATTTGAATGGCAAGTACATTACCTTATGCAAGACACTAAATAATGAAGATTGGCAGGTTGAAATTTACAGAAAGTGTTTGGAACACAAAGAAAAGTATGTGTATTATGTTGAAATCTTAGTGAATCGACAAAATGACCACCCAGGTCTTTTTAACTTTCTTCATAATGCATAGAAAAATAATTGTACATGTACTGTGATTTATTTAGAATTTCTACATACCAACTTTAATTTTTTATTAAAATTAACTTATTTCTGTGCTTTTTAAAGTAAATTTGTAATTTCGCTTTCCTTAGTATTGGACCTTTAAATGACTGTACACATTATATTTCATAATACAGCTGCAGTACAAGGCTTGAAATTACTCTACAAAAGTTGACAAATTTTCAAAAATAAGTCATGTTTAAAGTCCCAGGATCACATTTACAAGTAGCTCTCATTTGATCAAGAAAGAAGTCTTACTGACAGAAAA
>JAFMSR010000035.1:0-15321 GCA_022818135.1 Saxidomus purpurata
TATATTTCAGTTGTGTATAGCAGACGATACTTAAGGTAAATTTCTGAGGAAGTCAGTCACGTACAAGCAACAAATATTCCTTGCAGACCATGGATTTGTCACATAAATTGAGAGAGTCTATATGCAACTTGCTTCCAATTTATTGTGGATAGGATGCAAATTGTCAGATTTCTTTAATGCTTCGTTAAATCCCTAATGATCTTGACGGAAACCTATATTACAGAACCCGCTGATGTAGACAGTTTAAATACTTATTGATTAGAATTTTATAGCACTATTGTCAGATTAGCATATGCGCACAACACATGCAGAATCATATTGGATTGGACAAACGAAAAATCAAGGAGTGTTCAATACTAGTAAGTTTTTGAGACTCGCTTTATAAAATAAGACTAAAGCTGATTTACGGCAAATTTCTTATATCAATCCGTCAAAGTATTCTCCCTTAACAGAGATAATTATCCATGACCTGAAAGCCACAGAGTAGTCTGCTCTTTGTATAACACGTAGACACTGATACACAGTACTGCGAAGGGCTCCCTTCTGGAGTTAAAACGACGCCCAGAAAGCATATTGTTCATTACGGGAAAGAGAAAGAAGTCACAGGAACTTTGGTATTGCAAGTACATGTATGTGGGTGCAGCAATGTTCGACTTGTTGTTGTCGCAGAAACTACTGCACAATAGTACTCTTGTATGTAAATACATTACTATGGATAAGACCAATACTCTTAAAGCCAGTTCGTTTAATGTACTGTTTTCTCACTGATGTCAATACCCTTTTCAGTAGCAGCTCTATATTTGTACAAGGTGCACTAGATATTTGCGGAGGACTTTTCAAATGAAATACAAATGGTGTAAAGAACCGTTAAGAACTTCTTAGTTCGTTTTGCTACAATTAGTCCTTGTTGTAGCTTCCTTAACAACTGTTTACTAGTATTTTTTACCCGCTTTTGGGGTTCGAAATAACAGAGTAACGTTTCATCAGTTGTATGGAGCTCACATTTCACTTTATTTTATTGGCAGTTTTGTACACTTTAAAAACGTTTAAACCGTTTGGCCTTCTGGTATTTGGTCAGAAGGTTGCCTTTCATGCGTTAAAAGGTAGTGTCATTGTATACGGAGTATCTGTGTTTAAACGCAATAGTAAAACTAATTTTCTGTGTATACATGTCTATTTAATCCACGTAAACCTCGATTCATGTTAGACTTTATGTTTTTGAATAAAACCGTTGCTCCTTGTTTTCAAGCTTTTGCGATGAAAATTCGATATCTTGATGGGCAAAGGTTTGGAGGATTATTTAGGCAAAAACACTAAATATTCCGCTCGGTAGGGATATTAGTCATTTACAAATGAATATAGATACTCACGGCATTTTTTAATTTTCATGTTTCCTAGAAGAAACAGAAATGCTACTAGTATTTGCTGCGACCTTTTTGAACCAGACAGCTCTTAACGAAGCACTTGGACTTAAAATTGATAAGGATCAGTCTGGGAGAGATTAACAAAAGTCACGTTTTCTGTGCTACGACTTCAATAAGACTAATAAGGTATTGTAATTATTGTTATTGATATAATGTTATAGACTGTAGTGATATTCTGTCTTCGTATGTTACTGGAGGAAATGATTACAAGCAGATCTGTCATTTAAGGTTTGACAAGAGCTTTATAAGTGTTGCAATATGATTATGTGTATTTAACCGATTTTTGCAGGAATATTCAAGTTTCTTAATGTTTATGTAATGGTTTAAAAACGTTATATATACATTGTTTTTCATTTTCATTTTATCGTGTTTTTTATCTTTTCAAAATATTCATATATTTTATAATTTTATAAGTGAAACCTCCCTTTCTGCCCCCGCCCCCCTTCACACACACACACACACACACACACACACACACACACACCTCGAACCAAACAAACGCACAGAAGGTCGAATCCCTTATTTGCTTCATGACTCCTATGACAGTCTTTAGACTTGACATATATAGTCCAACAAACAGGAAATCAATTTCATTGATAAGTAGAAATGTCTTGTTTATTGTTGATTTCCAGTTCTTTGTTGTTGTTGTTTTTTAAACATGCGCTTGAGTACTTGCAAGTTTTATAAAAATTAAATGTGTTGTTAAAGAAAAATATAGGTTTTAACGCAGATTTGCTTTAGTGTTTTCATTCTGAAGAAGCTATTTATCTGTAAAAATAGCTTAAAATTGCTTCTTCTTTTTAAATGCAGTAAAGAATATAAATATCTCTTTGACTAATATGAATAATTTGTACAGTATTGACTTGAGTTATTTATTAACACAACTCGACACTTTACTCATCTTGATAAGGAAAAGGCATTTTTGTTATATATATTTGCTCCTACGGCTGAGGAAATATTAAACAGATATCGGCTAATGATGAGATGAATATCCAACTCTATGGACCAAAGTGTTCAATATTTATTCAGGCCCAAATCCGATGGGATGACACATACTCCAGGTACTTACCGGAATCATCGACGAGCACATTCTATATTGTTTGACCTTGCATATATATTAAGCATCAATTATAAACATTGTGAAAGACCCATTATACATATACTTTTCACGTCACCCGTGTTTGTTTGCACGTATATATCACTGACGTACGTAGTAATGAGAACGCAATGCTTGTAATTTAAAGTCACAAAACTTAAGAAGAGGTTAATTATAAATTCTTGCCTCGAAAAGCATAATTTACTTAGTCTTGACACTTAATGAAATCAATTATATAAAGTATATATATTAGGCACTTACTACATAATGTTTTACCAGACGTTAAACGAAAATGCCAAGTATAAACAATGAAATATTTCCAAGGTTTCAAGCTGGCTACGTGTACAGCAAATAAAATGCAATAACAATAATTTATCGTACCAGATTATGCTTTTTAAGTTCATGTTTGTTTTCTTATAATTTCCAAGACTTGTACAGTATGTTGGGTTTTACAAAACTTTATCATGTGGAACAATACTTAAATTCTGTCCAAAGAAAGATATTCCCTATCATGAAACGTATCTCTCTCCAAGCTCATCTCTGTTGTGAAATGTTAGGAGAGAAAGCATTAATAGAGTTTTTTGAAAAGACTCTAACCACTGATGCCAGTCTAATGATGTCCTTGCCGCTAATTAACGTGTTTGTGTTTTTCAGTCACATGGTTTCACCTTGTTAAAAGCGGACCAGACAGAAAAACTGAAGGTCATTTAATAACTGCTTCTATTTCCGAGATTTGCAATTTGTGTTTAGAACGCTTCACAATGTTTAATAGTATGTTAAATTGAATTAAGCGTTCTTTAGGGTTTTCTTGGTGAATTCTTGCAAATGCTCACAATTTAGACGCAAGGTCTGCTATTGTTGTATTCAGACTGCATTGATCTGTGCAAGTCTTTGCAGAACTCAAGCTTTATATATATCACGAAATAAGTTGCCTAATTCGTTTTCATTTATCTAGGGAGATGTTCTATTTTGTCTTCGACCACAGGGCAGGAATTTATTTTGTTCAAAACTTAACTTACAAAGAAACAATTCCGTAAGAATGTGCTTTCTTTGCTCTTGCTGGTATGCGACCTTTGAAACACGTTTAGTTTATTTTGTAAATATTCATCGGTAAAATTAATGATTAGTTCTTAAGTATTTTATTGAATATTGTAGTATACACTTGAACGTTAGTTTAAGCTATTTTTTCTTTAACATTTCACAAGTTTTACTTAGTATATGAAACATGTGCTTGTAATGGTTTTTGCATGGCTGTCTAAATGCTTCAGTTACATATAGATGTATTCTATGACCAGGTGACACCTGACCCTTTTCCCGAGTTATCAATATTCAGGTATATAAGGATGAAGGTCTCATCTTTGGCTGCATGCATTGTGCTTGGTGTATTGTAGCATATTGCTGCAGTAATATTATTCCTGTCATTTCTGTCGTCATGGCAACTCATGTTGTAAACAAGATGCATTATTACAAAATATTGGTTACGCTATGAAAGCCTTGACATTTTACTTATCTTACATTAAACATACGATATGAAATTTATTTTATTGGAACTGTTAACGACAATCTCTAAATATCTAAATGTGATGCCTACGTACTTACCACTTTACTTACCAAACTTACTGACATTTGGTGTCTATATATCATTTAAATATATATAGAAAAATATGACTGATTATAAGTGTTACTATGTGTATTTGTATCCGCTCAATGTTTGCCTTTTTTCCTTTTTCCGTTTTTGAATGGGATAATACCCTTCAATATGATAATCGCAATTTAACGTTATATATTCACCAATGATTAGATATCATTAAAAACAAGCATTGCGACAGTTATAGCTAAATAACATAAACATATAACAGTCTTATTCCTATTGAACATAGTTGAAAAGTTGAAAATGACAAAAAAATTTATGACCCTCCAAGTCATAAAATGATTTTCCATCAAATTGATAATGATAAATTTGTGTTTGCATGCACTAATGAAAGAAATGGTTGAGTATAACTTATTTTCTTTTAATTTTCTAAACATTTTTCACGTTTAAGAACTTTTCTTGACCATTCTTTTTCTGGTCATTTTAAGCAGAATTATAGCTTTAAGTATTCTATAGGACATTTTGTAAGAATGCTATCCGACGGTATACTCAGCGAGTACAATTTACTCCCTTTTTTCATCACGTTGATTATATATTTTCTCAACGATCATGAAACGATTCATTACAAGAAAGATGCAGCTGCATTGAAGTCACCTAATAAGTTAAGGAAGGAATTTCATTTCCGCATACTGATATTTGAGAAAACGTCTATATAACCTCAGGAAATTCGGCAAAGAATTCTTGTGGTAAATGTTTTACAAAGTAATAAGTTTTCAACCCGGAAATGACCTCATGTTATATACAAAACTTTTATGCCTTCTACTACTAATATTATGATATATCTTTAGTTTCTCTTCGTAAGTATTACAGCTTATTTTCTTACATACAAAATAAAAATTAGTTCTGGAAATCAATTTGGAATTTAGATTGGCCATGTTTTATGTGACAGGCACTATTATTAGGCCATTATACTGGGAAGGGCACACATCTGTGAATAACATTTCAGCCTAGACTTATATAGATGTCACAGCTGTGTATGAATGTAGTTAAGCTCAGTCTTAAATTCATCAACGTTTTGTTTAACTTTATATATAAATGGCTTGTTGACAAGTTAAAGATATCAGCATATAAAGCCTGCACCAGAAAGAAAGCCGTGAAAGAATAGGGTCTGTTTTCTGTTACAATGGCGACTTAAAGTGGAATTATGCCCATTTATTTCAAGTAAAAAGCCAGATGAAATAGGTGTATGTAAAAAGGGTAGAGGAAATAATAGCTTTTAACCCAATACACCAAACTCTTCCTGCTACCAGTACGAAATAATAACTTTCCAAATATTGCTTTTCCTATTTTGACTAGGAGAGTCAATTTAAGAAAAAAGTCAACTGCATGCAGGAGTTGCTTCCCGTCCACTGCCGAAATCTCTACCAACAATAACAAAGGAACTATTATTTTATTAGTCCATTTTTTTTATTTCTAAAGCACCAACTTCAAATACTAGTGCGGCATTATCATTAGTTTAACACATTTAAATGCACAGAAACCGAAAATTGCTTTTATAAAACTATCACCAAAAAGGTAAGATGCGCATAATGTCACTTTAATTTGAAATAACAGAAGGTTATTCAGGGATTATCAACAATGATTTTCATTAAACTCTTAATATCTTGGAGCGGCTGTCGCTGAATTTTCTGATCATTATTATCTTGTGTGGGTAAGCTTTGGACTGTATCATTACAGCGTACCTTCTCGGATAATTGTGATTAATTGTTGCGATATCCAGCGTATATTGAAATATCTATATAGTTACTTTAATTACAACGATTCCATCTCTTAACAAAGATTTTAATCATTAAGTGCAGTAAAATACCTTCAATTTTCTTAGATCAATGATACCAACTAGTCGACTTTGTTACAAAATTACAAAATATCAGCATATATCTGACTCTATTTTATGTAGGGTATATGACAAATGAGTTTCCCTTATGCTAAGCTTTCAGTGTTTTCTTCAACTATTTATCCTATTTTCACGATGCTTTTATTCAATAATATTGATTTTTGAAGACTTAAAGGATCACTTTCACAGTATAGTAAAATACATAGCGCGATATCGAGTACTACATACAAACGTACTTAGCAAATTATGTAACACTTTTATGCCAAAAAGACATATCTTTTGATAAAATTAACGTAATATTCCAGATATTTCTTTAGTCTCTAGGAAAATGATTGGTTAATGGAATTCAACCCTGATAATTGTGACAAATCTGAACAATAACCAGAAAGAGAAAACCGACATGTACATGTATAGTAATACAATGTTCACTATATGGTTCCCAGTTAATATCAGCTGAAGCTGCAAAATACCTTGGCCTAACTATATGCCATGACCTTTCGTGTACCAAAACATCAATACTATTTCTGCTAAAGCCAATAACAAACTCAGATTCAGAAAGAGAAATGTCAAAAATCAAACAAAAAGATTAAGAATTAAGGGATTAGAGTAGTGATATAAATGAATAAATTGGGCTTTTTATTTTGCACTGCTTTTCTTTTTCTACCAAGGCCTATTTTTCTCTTTAAATAAATATAAAGGCCACTTTCTCGAGAGACCTTTCTCCTTTTATACAAATCAGAACACTTCACATTCAAGTACAAGATATAAATAAACACACAGGTATATTGCAGAGTCTCAGATCTATGAAGTGACAGTATTGGGCCAGATTAAATTGATATTCTGTGCCAGCGTCCGTTAAGTGCTTTACTTTTTAGTACGGTATCAACATTTTGAGATTGACTTTTGAAGGGGATAATTATCTTTTTCAGTCTCTGGGAAGGCAAAAATTTTAAAACAGTCAATCTAAGACACTTTTGATTCCAGCTTTCTTAGGGGGTCGCAGATTCAAAAGACAACCAGACAACTCGCCTCCATTCCCATTTCAACAGCCATACACCATGCCATGATTCAAGCAACGCCGGTAACAGAAACAAAGGCAGACCTACAGGGCGACGCCACCACAACTCACCAGTATCAGAAGATGAAACAAGACATGTTTCAAAGAAAAAGAATGACAGTCCTTTCGTACACCAACGACCGAATCTTGACCGAAGACGACAAACCTCTACGAACAGTGATGAATTCTTAACTGCGAAGATTGCCGCAATCACATAGTCATGAGAGATCACCCCAGGACCAAAGACTACCAAACTTCAAAAGCTTGAAGAACCAAGATTTACACATTCTATAATCTGCTATTACTCTATTACTGCAAGAGAGAAGGTCACATAGCTTAGATGTCCAGAGAAGAATCACAACAGGAGCAAAAACAAACAAGAACCGAAAACAGATTAAACAAAACCACACAGAAGCCATTAAACAAGGGGATGTGTCTACAGGTCTAGCCTTAGTCTAAACAATGAATCAAGACATTTAAAACATAAAGAAGATGTCCTATAAAGATGGTAGAGGCATTAAATTGCAACAATCCATTTATACTCAAGCAGAATCCAGACTGGCGAAGCATCTTGAAAGACGCAGTTCCTGTCACAGGATTGGTAGCGGTACTACCAATATCCCAGTAGTTTAATCATATTTTATTGCATATATACAAAAATACATGTACACGCAAACAGACATATTACATAACAAAACAAAAGCAAAAGGGTCGGGCCACAAGTTCTATTAACATTAGTGGACGGCCCCTCCCAATGTTGCTAGCATTACATCACATATGTAGAAAGATGCCTTCATGTGCACAATAGATCTAGCAGATACCCTTGAAGACAGATGTAATTTTTTGTAGACTTGGTTAGCTATCATTAATATTTACGTTGTAACAATTCATAATGTATCCTTTATATATTGTTAGTTAACGAACTAGTTAGGTAAACGTTTGTTTGGATTCTAAACTAATCCTTTCTTAAGTCATCAATTTCTCGGTAATATAGTGTGGTGTTTCTCCTGACAGAATAAAGAAAAATTATATAAGATGGTATAATTCTATAACATCTCTCATTTCCCACTGATGTTCGAACCAAACATAACAGCTCCTTTAAGATTAGATTTCTGGCCAACCGCATCAATAAAATGGGCCTCAGATATTTGTACTTTAAAAGACAATAAATAATAATATTATCATAAGGCAACATTCACCTATTTATCCCAACAGCACAATAGTCATAAGTCTAAATAATCGACTGATATTCCCGTGGGTCTTCCTGGTTTAAATTCACGAATTTATGCATCGTATCAAATGGCCAAAACTATAATATTTTTAACGTTTTTAAAAATCTTACATTATTGCATAACTGTTACAGATGATTTTTTGTGCAATGTGAAAAGATGTCATTGAAATGTTTCATTTCTTTTAAAGATATCGCTCACATAAAATTCAAACTCAAAATCAAATGTTTTGTGTCAAAAGGCACGCTGTTGAACGTTTAAATGAAATAGAAGTTGGAATAACCATCATATTATTTTGTTGAAGGAAGAAGAATCGATTTAATAGCTTAGACAATGAAAAACTTTTATGTATGAGGCAAATGGAACACTTTACTTTTCCTATTATAAAAGCAGACGATAACTTAGGTCCATTACAGGAGTAATCAGTCACGTTCCAGGCGAAAATGTTCACTTCAGACCGTTTCATTTTTCATGCAACCGAACGTAAATTGACAGAGAATATATGCAACTTGCTTCAAATTTACACAAACTGTCAGTTATCTGTAATGCCTAGTTAAATTTCGAATGATCTTGACGGAAACTTAATTTACTTAATTCGATGAAATAGACAATTTAAATACATAATATTATTTACTAGAATTTATAGTACTATCATACGGGAATAACACAATGCATCATGATTTGAACAGACCAAAGGGACAAAACCGTTTTAAGCTTTAAGAACATCATTCTTAACCGTATGTTTAGGCGGTTTGACGTCCTTTTGAACTCCCATAAACCTTGAATATCTTTAAAAGTAATGAACTGGCTTATCGAACATTTAACAAAACCTTTTAAAACAATCTTACATTGTACCAACTCTCACAGGAAAAAAAATTCCGACTATGAAAATGTGTACTTTTCATTGACATTTGATGTTAACTTTCAAGCTTTGCACATTGATAAGTGCACTTTGCTTTAGTATCACTGTATATTTTATAGCACATCAGTGCTGATTTAAAGTTTGGTATGAGGTCTAGACATTGCTATCATTTAAATATGTATTTTATCAAAACCTATTGCTTCCTCAATGGATGTTTGCCACTGACCATTTTAACCAGAAGTTATTTCATAGAGCCACATACACTTTGTAAAATATCGTTCTCGTTATAAAACTATGTTATATATTTTTTGTGTTGACGAGTTGTCTCCACGACAATATACTCTTCAAATGTTAGAGAATGTAATACAGCATACAGGAGGAATAAATAAACACACATATGACAAATGTACACACAATTCTATTGACACATCATATTTATTTATAAAATAAGCAAAGATTAAAAACGAGCAAAAGGGACAGTTAATTGCAAACACGAAAGGAATGAATAAAAATTATATTGTATTTCTTATTATATTCCAGTTTCAATCAAAGGATGGGTCTCCAACATGTGCCCCTTGAAGTTAAAGCAGGTTTAGGTCAACTTCTACAGCACATGAAACCTGCAGAAAGGAAGGAAATTGTGTCGTTCATAAAAACGTGTAGTGCTTTGAATACACCAGGTTAACATACTCTGCTAGAAGTAAAAATATTTATATGGATTCTCCTCCTTCCAAAGCCACTGGCTATAGGTGATTGAACGTATCTAATAAAGGAGAATCAAGAGTCAAGCACCTTCCTCGAGTAGGCCTCCTTGTAGGTCTTCTAAGAACTTGTTCCTGTAGAAACCATGGTAGCAGGAGATTCGCGCTGTACCGTTTCTAAGATATGTTTTATACGGAAGTGTTCACGGAGTTCTGACAAAACACAATTATCAAAGGCATGCGCAATATTGGTAACCCACCTTCTGACCCAACGGATGGTATTTTTGCAAAGACATTTCGAAAGTGAACAAAATATGCTGATAAAAAGACTAAATAAGCTTCTTTCATGGATCTATTATTTTCGATCTAAGAGACAGACCAATTATTAAAAATGACTAAGTAGAAAAGGGAAAGACCCATTGAGGATTTCTTCTAAAAGAGAACTTTTAGCTCATCTGAGCACGAAGTACTCAAAAGTGAGCTAATGTCCGTCGTCTGTTTCTCGCCTGTCAACACGTAACCTTCTGTATGCATTTTCACTAGATCTTTATGAAACTTTGTCAGACTGACTGTCTTGATAAAATCAAGGTCGAGTTAGAATATGGACGATCTTGGGTCAAAATCTTGGCCACGAGGGTCAAATCATAAAAAACGTGTGTATACAATAGAGGTTGCATTTTTCATCGGATCTTCATGAAACATGATCAGAATGATTATCTTGATAAAATCTAGATCTTGTGTATGCCATACAGGTGACATTGACAACCCAATCATCATGTAAATTGGTCAAAAAGTTGTCTTGTCAAGGTCAAACAGAATGTTAAAAGTTCGTATTTATGATTAATAGTTTAGAGTTGAAGTTTGGCAACATATTGTCATAAATAGGTCAACGATGAGCGATAAAGGACCATATTGGTCCTATTGTTTGAAAAAACGACTTTCTTTGATTATTACTGAAACTGAGCATTTTTTCTTGACGCAAATATTGTAATTTGTTCGCGGACAAACTCTTTAATTACAAATCCAAGTTAAATATTTTTTCGCGAAATTTTTGCAGTAGTAGTAACATTTTAATCCATCGCGAATAAAATGCGATTTACAGTAAACATAAGGGAAGTGCTAGTGAAGATGAAAGTTATCTGATCTACGATGTTAAGCCATTCGCAAGGTCTATATCATGTTTGATTAAGAGTCAATATGACCATCTTCGACGACGGGAAAGTAGCATTTACCAATCTATGGATCTGTGAAATATATCGTTATTGCATGATAAACTTTGAATGACTTGTTTGTATCCTTAAGAAGACGAGTGCAATATAACAAAAGCCATCTGAAATCGATACTCATACTTTTGGACCATCATATTTGTAGCTTTTAAAAAAGCTAAAAAGCGGCTTGAGACAATGTGTACAGTTATACAGATGAAGCAAAACCGAGTTCGGTTTTATATCAATGCCACCAATTACTTAATGAAAATTAAGATTTAAAGATAAGTTCCAAATAAAGTAGCAAATGTGAATAGTTCATCAATAAGGCAACTGTAATGACCTTATGATGGTTTAGTTTCTGTCAAAGTATACAATAAAATAATTGGTATCTCTACTTTCAAGCAAGAACGTTACAAAGGGTGATTATGTATTAATACAAGACAAACAAGAGTGTTTTCTCTGTCATAAGAAAGTGTGTACTAAATATGTAATTTCAATGTGTTTCATAAGATCAGATTTTTACTGTATTCGAACATGCAAAGTATGAGCTTTAATTTACATTTTAAAAGTTAGTAAATGTACACACTGTACCGAATTCGAAATATATGTCTTATTGAAAATGATTTAATTAAATAGTCTGCATGGACGCCTAGATATTTAAGATTCTGACTCACACGCGGTCTTAATTTATTATCATTTTCGCGCTCTCCGTCCACCAGTCCGTCCGTAACAAAGTAACCAATATAATTTCCTGTAACTTAAAACAAGTATAGATCAGCTAAAAGTGGTGATGCACTAGCAAATTTGACAATGCTTCTTTTTTCTGAAAAAGCTTTTTCAGTATTTCTTTATATTTGGCACAAACAGTTAACTTTGTAGTCTCTAAAATGGAAAGTTTAGAAATCCGTCGGCACAAGTAATTTACTTTGCAGTCTCTAACAAGGGAAAAATTAAAAAACCTTTGTTTGCAAAAATTTGAAATAATTGAATAATATAAATCACCCCTACTTTGGTATATTTACCAAACCTTCCTTTTTAAATTAACGTGATATATCCCGCGTATGTATTTTGTTCTACATGAATGTCAACCTTATTACGAGATATTAGACTTGTATTTTATCGTATCTCAATCACCATTTTTAGAGTAAAATGTGTTGTAGCTAATCGAGTTTTAACTATCAGTAACTGTTTTTAAGTTCTTGTAAGAATAATTGTTTGGAATAGGTGTATTACCAAACATGCACGAAAACATGCAACAGTGAAACAGTTACTATTTGTACTTGTTGTTTCTTCCAAACAAGCGTATTAGTGATGCGTGTTGGAGACTGTCGTGTTCTGAGAAGGTTTTGCATTCAAAGCGATCCTGGAACTTTAACGGAATTCTTCACAGTTTGTGATGTACTTTTAATGATAGTAAAATAATTGACTGAATGTTCTAATATGTAAAATCAACATGTTTATCGTTTTCCTCTTGGTAGAATCAGTTGAACAGGAAAGTTACTCTATAGACATTGGCTTCGAGAAATTCCGGATTGATTAAACACTAGACAGTATTCAATCATCGACTTTAACTACAATATGTCCCAAATTTGTCTAAGTAAGCGACTAAGGACTCATAAAATTGATACTTCATTCATCCGAATTATAAATAGCATTATCTGAGTAAAGCTCCAAATCAGGAACTACCAATCAGGTATCGGCAGTATAGGCAACGTTAATAACATAAAGATTTGAATGTGGGAGAGGTTAGATTTATCTCAATAACAGTTTCTATCGTTCTACGCTGTACTGGTCCGGTGTATTATATGTTCTTTAGCTCATATTAATCATCCACTTGTGGGTAGGCGGAGATTTAAATACAAGTAAAACTGATATTAAAGTCTCAGGACCACATTGACAAGTAGCTCTTAAAAAAGCTCCCTGCCAACTCTTTTTCGTGAAAAGGCTACTTGAATAAAAAAGACATCAATATGTAAACATTGTTTTAGAGTGAATAAAACATGATTCTATCATTATCCTATCAATAAATTTATGTTACTATATCAGTTAATTCAAAGTGATCCTGTGACAATAAAATATCTGTACTAATCACAGTGTTTAGAGCAGGACGAGAATATTGTGTTGAACATAGTCGATCGCTCTTTCTTAACTTGAACGGTTGTGATTCTTTACGATCAACTTTATTCAAAGCTTTTATCTTAATATAGCATGTGCCAAATTCGAGAACATAGTTGATGCAAGAAGTGGAAAATTATCTTCAGATTCACTTGTACATGTTATTTGCACATCAGCATATCATTTTACGAAACCCTAATTGTAATTTAAGTCGTAATATTATGAGCTAAGCAACTGTCGATAATGTCCCAAGCATAATGTCCCAAGTCTCGATGTTATGCGTCTATGTTTGGCGCGGGACTAGGGCGATTTTTGTAAGGTTTTGGACTTTTCTGCGAAGGAAACTGCCAGATTTGTCCTTCATTTATTGCATAGAGCGTCTTTGGCCATACAGCAATCGTGCAAAATGCTTTTTATCGCTAATAAGCTTTATAATATATAAGATACATTGCATACATGTTTGCCATGTGAAAATCATACGAATGTCTTGGTTAGCAACTAGTTTTGTACCCGTTTTGCAATAGTCAAACATATTGTCAATGTTTGTCGGTGCAGAAGGTATTTATGTTCATGGTGATGTGCATGATAGTCACTAGATGTTTTCTTCTGCCCACATAATTATTCCGTCAGACACTCGGTAAACATACTCGTTTAAGAGAAATTTTACGTCTGGTTACCCGTTTCGAAGCCTTCATACAGACACCGCAAGGCGCATGGGAACAAAGTTGAAGATTATACACTCTGACGTCATCCGGTTTATAAGTTTTTGAACAACTTTATTATAGCCGGTCAGCTAGGTCAATCAGCTATTGGTCAACATTTATCGAAGCAGTGTTTAACAAGCACAATCGGCTGAAGTCTAACATTAGTTCGTGGCCATTCCAAGTTTACATTCACGAAGACAAGACTTTGAACGAGTGGATATAAAATGTAAACTTCATGGACAGAGTTGTTAAAGGTGAGTGGTGCATTGTGGAAGACCTTCATGAAAATGTTTAATTTCTTCTAAAGATATCTTAGTTTTAAGGAGTCTACATAAAATTCAAACTCAGATTCAAATATTTTGTCAATGGCCTTGCTGTGAAACATTATAATGAAATAGAAATTGGAATTACAATCGTATTATTCTGTTGAAAAAAGCGGACCATTCGATTTTATAGCCTTTATAATACAAAAACTTTTATGGATGGGACAAATGAAACACGCGCATTAATTTCCCTGTAGGATAAAATCAGGCGATATTTTAGGTCCATTACAGAAGAAATCAGTCACGTTTCAGGCATAAATGTTCTCTACAGACTGTTAAATTTGTCACACAACCGAACGTAAATTGACAGAGTCTGTACGCAACTTGCTTCCGATTTATTGTGAATAGAACGCAAATTGTCAGTTATCTGTAATGCCTTGTTAAATCTCTAATGAACTTGACGGAAACTTACATTACCTTAACTACTCGATATTTATCATATCTAATGCTTGTTTAATGTTAAACGTGCATAGTTATGGGTAAACATTTGTACGATTTTCAACATAACGACGTATTAAAAGAGCTATAATTAAACTAGATGGGTGTTCAGTAGACCACTTGTGTCCCCATCTTACACTTTGTCAGAATAACTAATGATCTCGTGACAAAATCTTAGTACAAAAAGGGGCTCTGTAAAATATGATCTTGACTTACAAAATATGGCGGTATTACGGCACATTTGCCTAGGCAATACAGTTTCAAAGTTTGATGACGAACTGTTAAGAAATGGCAAAGTTATAGCCAACGTTAAGTTTTTGTGACGGACGGACGGACCGACGGAACGACGGACAAAGCGATCCCTATGTAGCGCCTTTTCTCCAAAAGGGCGACACAACAAATGTGTGTTTAAACTCCGAATGTAAGGGTCAATGAGTTATGTGCAAATTGAAAAAAAACATGACCACTGATCTTGTATATATTTATATTACGCCGTAATTTATCACTTTTTATATTGTGAGTAAACTTGTATCGTTGTTGTTGTTACTTTAGAAGCTAAACTGGTTGTTTCTCTGTAGCCCCTCCTCAAGCCCTCTGATTAATTAGCAAGGATATGTTCTCAGATTCATAATTTTTGTGATTTGACTTTAATTTGATAAATTTTTAATACGAGTGATAA
>JAFMSR010000035.1:15821-163321 GCA_022818135.1 Saxidomus purpurata
TAAATAAATATGTGTATTTACAATAATAAAGAACCTTTATTCACATATGAAAATCGGTGTAAAAGAAGAGCACGCGAAGAGCAGAAAAAAGCCAAATGTTATTTTCCTTTTATTTTTTGAATTTTCCAATTTTGCCAAACATATTTTAGGAGAATGGAATGAAACTTTATAAATTAGAAGTTATTTCAGTACACGTAAGAAAAAAAATGAAAAAATAATCTGGAGACACGTTGTTAAATTATTTCCCCTACGGAAGCGTAAAAGGGTCACAATTCTAAATCGAAAAAAAAATATTGCTACGAATTTTTTAACTGATGTTTGTTTTCTGCATTATTTCTTGGTGTCACTTTGTGTCTTTTGAGAGTTTTTTTTTAAAAGGCCGTTTTCTTTTGCAGAATTTCCAAAAACAAATGGTAAAGGCTCGTCAAAGACGTAGAGTGATGGAACCTATGCTGGTGGTATCCCTATGCTGGTGGTATCTCCGAAAAACGGCTATTTACAGAAAAACAGATGAAGAAATGAATTTCAGGGTATATTCAGCATTTACAGTTAATGAAATGCATTAACAGCAAACGTAGTGATAGCCACGCATGCAGCTCTGTGACGTCACAGCAGCCGATACATTTGTACTCGGTTCATTTCGCTAGAAAAGTCTTAAATATTGACATCAAAATCAACCAGTTAAAGTTAGAATTTTTGATAAAACTTATTTATTTTGTATAAAAAATATACATTCTATGAAAACTGTTATCTCTTGTTAGTTAATATTTAGGCTCTAAAAACTGTTTCCTGTCTGTTGGTTGTCAAATATCACATACCACCAGCATAGGTTCCCTTCGTGGTGAAATTTCAAGTTTTGACATGTGTCATGTCAATAGCTCCCAGAAGGACATAGTCACGTGATGATGCTCATCAACATATTGTTTCGATTTAGCAGGGATGACATTATGTTTTCGCTGAGGCAAATCAAAATGGTTAGGATTTCCTGCTTTCTAAACAGCTGATATACATACAAAATACCTCCAGCATAGGTTCCCCCACAGACACTTGGGTTTAGGAGAGCGATTCTGGCCCAATTGTGTCTATCTTGTTTGTTTTTTTCATATTCACATACTATAAGAACTCAGTATACACACTGAACAGGTTGAGTCACTCAACGGAAACATTGAAAAAAATATTTTTTTTCACTATATATCTCTATAAACAACCAGATACCAGACTCCAATGGGGGGAAATTTACTACTTCTTTCAACTCACGATGCATTTCAAGAATCCACATTACACCTTACGAAAACTTACCGGTGCCAATCAGTAGTCTATATGTTTACCTCTTCGTACACAAAGTCGTTGGAGCTGACATTCTCATTTTCAAAAGAAAACCGACACAAATTTCAAAAACTACCTGTATTTTGGAGCTGGATACTGTTGATGTCGAATAGCTCCCGGTCGTGTATTAGCGCAGTTTTGAGCCGGACACCAAATTGCGCTTACGAATACAGGAATTGTTATTATCATCTCACCTGGCGCCAAATTCAACCGCTCTAGCGACGGTGTGCACTAAAACGTTTTTATGAAAGTTTAGATTAAAGTGTTTTTAAAAGTTTGACGAAAATATTGAGAGAGTCGAATGCTTGTTTCTTGGTTCATGTTGATGACAGTATTAAATCAGACAAATGTAAAATTGAGCGAAATTCATAAAGCATGCAAAAATATACTTCAATAAAAGGACCACAATGGAAATAAGAGCTTGCTCTTTAATTATTGTATTATCCTTGGTATTTGGTACTGAAAAATATATACATATATTTAATTTCGTGCAGTAGCGCAAAAGAGTGTCCCCTTACAAGAGTATAGATACCTATTATTATTGGTCAGCTAGCTGCAGGGAGTATCAGAAGTCATTTAAGCAACTAACGTAGATGTGTGGAATTAACTTGTCAATAAAGCTTAACACTGCTTGAAGAAAATGTGTAGGGATAGCTCTAACAATGCACTGATTGGTCATCTAGTCCCATCGGATTTCGCAATTCATTAAACATGTTACAAGGTTGCGTGTGCTTAAAAATGTCCCTCAACTTAAATCCCTTTTTACAACGAAATTAATCTTTGTGTCAGTCTTACTTTGGAATAAGTAAGTTTGATTTAGTTTTATCATATTTTATTCAATATATACATAAATACATGTACACAAAACAGAATATGACACACCAAAACAAAAGCAAGTGGGTAAGGGCCACAAGTTCTAGCAACATTAATGGACGGCCTTCCGTTATTCGTAGAATTTTTAGAGGAAGAGATCCGCATTAAAATAACGATAACAGTCTCAAAAGCATTCCTACGCTAAAAGTTAACAAAACCGGTACTGATAAATATGATATTTCGGATGAAGAAAAGGCTAATTGTCTAAACGAGCATTTTACTTCCATTTAAACAGTCGATGCAACGGCAACTTAATTACCAAATTTTAATCGTAAAACTGAAAAAATTTCGTTGTCATTTACCATTCACCCTCAAACAATTAAAGACATCCTGTCTACATTAACTTTAAACAAAGCAGTAGGACCTGATGAAATCAGTCATACGATTCTTAAAGAAACTCACAGTAGTATCTGTTTTCTGCTTTGTATTTAATTGATCTGTTAAAGATGGTGTTTATCCTAATATTTGGAAATTCGCAAAAGTCATACCACTTCTTAAAAAGGGAGATGAAAATATACCTTCTAATTATAGACCTATATCATTAATAAGCTGTATAAGAAATGCCATGGAACGAGTAATTTACAAACAACATTATAATCATCTTCACCCTCACCATTTGATCTATCCATTACAATCAGGTTTTTACTTCCATGACACTCAACCGTAGACCAGCTTATAAGTATGAACTCCTTCAATGGATTAATGATTATCGGTATATCTCTGACCATAAACAATCAGTTTTTATTTGTTCCGCAACATCCGAGGTATTGAATATTTCAGCCCTTGACCCCCTACTTTTTTCATTTACGTCAACATTAAAAAAATTTACATTGCCGAAAACCTATTAATTATCTTTTAGTCTTTTCTTTGGCAGTTTCGTCAAAAGATATTAACTACATAGAAACAACTATAAACCATTTACTTCAAACAATCAATGATTGGTCAAAGCAGTGGCTAGTAAATTTTTATCCTAATAAAACTGAAGTTGTGTTTTTCTCATCCAACACCAATAATAAACCAACACTTTTATTTAATTACTGAATGTCGTCGACAATCTTTAACACATTGGGTTATCATTGTCGTCCGATTTAAAGTGGCATGAACATACAGTATTGATATTATTAAAATTTCAGCTTCAAAAGTTCTGGGCTCCGTGCGTTCTTTCAAATTTAGATTAACCGGATTTATACATAGTAAATACATGTATGTCCAATATTAGAATATGCTTCTGTAATCTGGGATGGTAGCACGGTTTATGAACACAATTCTTTGAAACAGTTGCAATATGAAGCCGCCCGAGTTGCCACAGGCCTCACACTATCAGTTTCAATTGAACGCTTATTAAAAATATAGGCTGGGTATCACTTGTTACACGTAAAATTAAAAAAAAGATATTATTCTTTATAAAGAAAAATATGGAGCTTTACCTGACTACTTGCAACATATTTTCCCATTAACTGTGTCTGAAACAACTCGTTATTCTCTAAGAAATGACGAAAACTTTACTACAATGGCTAGCCATACACTAATATATTTTATTATGCATCATTTTTACCATCTTCTGTTGAATTATGGAACTCATTTGAATTCGAAATTCGAAACTCGGTATTTTTAAGTATATTCAAGTCAAAATTAAGAGAATAAATGAGACGTCTGTTTCTTGTTCTTGTAGTTTTTTTAAAATGACAGTGCATTGATTTTAGCGTTCTTTACATAAATCATCGTGCGTATTATTTTTTTTGGTACCACGGTTTTTTCTTAAGACAAGACAACGTATAAAATCTTGTGAATTCGTCATCATTGATGAATGATCCATATTGAGTAAGAAAGTATTTGAAACAGTTGACCTTTTATGCAGGTCGTTGAGAAAAGACGAAAGGTATTTTGATGGTATTCAGGTGATCTTTTCAGGAGATTTTTATAAACTCCCCCCAGTATCAGACGAATTGCTGAGTGACTTTGGAAAAAAGTGTTTTATGGAATCATTTCTTTTCTGCAATACCTCGCCATATTACCCTTCAAAATGCTCACATTGGTTTACAGTAAAGAATGATGCCCAAAGCACAGTGGATGCTTTAGAACATGTAAGAAATAAGTTTTACCAAGTTATTTCTGTTAGTTACAAATACAAATTAAGATGTGCATAACCAAAAGGGTGGATTTATTATTTTTGACTAGAAAAGTCAAAAAGGTTTTGGCAGATTTCCTCTATAATTCAATGTTAACGAAACTGTTATACAGACAGTTATTTTTGGTAATAACTATGGCAATGATTATTATTCTAGGAGTATAAATGTTTAATGTTTTATTTAAATGTATGATGGTCACTTTAAACGGTAATTATCACTTTAATCTAAACTTTCGTAAAACCTTTATAGTACACACCGTCGCTAGAGCGGTTGAATTTGGCGCCAGGTGAGATGATAATAACAATTCCTGTATTCGTAAGCGCAATTTGGTGTCCGGCTCAAACTGCGCTAATACACGACCGGGAGCTATTCGACATCAACAGGATCCAGCTCCAAAATACAGGTAGTTTTTGAAATTTGTGTCGATTTTCTTTTGAAAATGAGAATGTCAGCTCCAACGAATTTGTGTACGAAGAGGTAAACATATAGACTACTGATTGGCACCGGTAAGTTTTCGTAAGGTGTAATGTGGATTCTTGAAATGCATCGTGAATTGAAAGAAGTAGTAAATTATTGGAGTCTGGTATCTTGTGGTTTATAGAGATATATAAATGTAGTGAAAAATGTTTTTTTTAAATGTTTCCGTTGAGTGACTAAACCTGTTCAGTGTGTATACTGAGTTCTTATAGTATGTGAATATGAAAAAAAATTACAAGATAGACACAATTGGGCCAGAATCGCTCTCCTAAACCCAAGTGTCTGTGGGTTCCCCCACTCTAATTATTCAGATAGTACAAGTAAAACTCATTAATCACCAACGGTAAGAAAAACTAACACAAAGATGGTAATCGAAAAAAAAGTGAAATGAAACTAAAATAGTGCGGATTCAACATAGTACACAGATTGTTCTAATATCTAAATGTATGTTTCTTTTCCTAAAACATTATATAACTTAAAAATTGTCTAGAAATTGTCTTCAATCTTTGCAATTGGGTAGAGTTACAATACCTGTTATCAAATATAAGAAAATAAAACGCAATTCTCAACAGTTTAGGCATCGGTTGTCTATGTTTGAATCTCTCTCTTTCTCTCTCTCTCTCTCTCTCTCCCCCACCCCTCTCTCTCTCTCTCTCTCTCTCTCTCTGGTAAATGTCTTAAAGTTCTAAACAGGGCTTCGGTCAGTCCAACCCTAGACCGAATTTTGACTTCAAAAACCGATGCACAAGTCTGAAAAGCTATTCAAAATCGGTCCGACAATTTTTACATTTTCGCTCCATAAATGTGTTGAAAATCACACTGATACACAGCTTCCTGTCAACACCTAGAGGTGTGTTATTTGCCCCAAGGAAGAGCAATATACGTGTCAGATAACCCAAATGTCACTTCGTTACATGTACCCGCATACATTTTCACACCATTCATAAAGTTTATATTTCGGTTATTAGCCATGAAGACTTTAGCTAGTGCGGTGGTTTTCCTTCTGGTCGTAGTTAACGCTGCGGAAGCATTTTATGTTCGTAAGTACAATGTTGTATTTTTTATTACATGATACATGTACAGAGTCGTATAATAATTATTTTATGTATAATGTCATCATAAAGCAGGGCCGTCGTCGATTATTTAAAAGTGGTCCGGCTGAAGTCATGAGATGGGGGAAGCGCACGAGAGAGGGTCACCCCCCTCTCGTAAGGGGGTATGGAAATTTTTTAGTTTCTGTATGCGTTTTTATTGCTTCACGAGTGTAATTCTGGATTGTAATTTTAACTATTTTCGTCAAGATTTTATGGAAAACCATATATCTGGGCAATAATTTAGCAGATTTATTTATTCTACATGACACCGTATACATTGCAAACACATAATCATAGCATGACTAAGCATTACATTGTTCTGAGCTAACTTTTTAACAGATAAACAAACGAATTCCATGACAGGAGGAACATTATTATAGACGCCAAACTATTTTCCACAGTTTCAGTAATTCTACATCGTATAATAATTGACAAAACCAGGACCTCGTATAAACTGCACACAACCAAACTGAATGGAAATACTGTTAGCTATTACTCAGAACACCGAATCTACGTTTTTCATGCACAGCAATAAATTCATTTGCAATTTCATTCAAATCCAGAGCGTCTGTTTTGTGTTTATGAACGTATATAGTCATGATACTGTTGAGTCTAGCATGTGTCATAGTGCTCCGTATGTATGTTTTTATTCTCCGCAACGCTCAATAATGCAACCACGGTCTATTAGTAAACCACGAAGACTGGAAGTTTTTGACCAAAGGTACGCTGAAGAAAATTTAATGTCTTAGGTTGAGTTGGTACTGGGGGTATATCCATTTTGAAACAATAACATACACACAGAAGGTTTCGGTTAAGAATTATTAAAATAAAAAAGTCGTTCTTTAAATTAAACAGAATTAAAGATCAACCAGTTGTCGTGCCTTTGATACCTCGCTTGAGATAATCTTTAATACTTGGCAATTGGATTAAGTATAGTTCCCGGTTTTCACACCCTCAGGCAATAAGAGTCGAGCTACCAATTGCATTAGCGTGTCAGTACGTCGGCACTTTTGATCATTTCAGTAAAAAAGAAAATCGAGAGAGTTAAGGGGAAAATGAAACTAAATTTCGCCCTATCAGGGTCCGTATATTGTAGTTATTAGTAATATACGGACCCTGGCCCTATGCACATTTCGACCCGCTCTTAAGGTAAGGTTCAGCGTAAATCAGGAAGGTCAAAAGTTGTTTTTAGGGGAGTTAATCTATAGCCCCCAGGCCTTCAGCGCTCACAGCGCTTTGATTTATGGCAGTTCTTAGTCGTGGATTAGCAATGGTAATCTAACTTTTACTCTGTGTAATTAGTCCTAATATAATTCTGTGATATTTTTATAATATTGAACAGTCTCTTTTTATTCTTGAGTAGAAAGACCAATTACATGTGTTTTATATTTTAAGTATATATGTTTAGCAATATGCACATTTTCAGCAAAAGACATTGATGTACAGACATTTCTTGCCAAGCCAGATTGTTACATTCAAATACACACAAATATTACGGTCAGGTGCAGTTACAAATGTATATATATAACATGACTTTTTGTGACTTTGTCGTGTGGGCTCCAAAGTTTATGTTGGTCACATATGTACCGCGAAATGAGGAATTCATACAAAACATGTTAGAAAAGTGTGACAGAATGTACAAATCATGTATTCTACCTGAATTACTGACAAGGAAACTAGCTCATCAAAACCCTAAGTCAGATGTAAATGTAAAAGAAAGTGATAAATTGTACTGTATCTGTCAACAGCCAGAAGATGATAAGAAATATGTAGGATGTGACAATCCAAAGTGTACAGTACAATGGTTTCATCTGCAATGTTTGAAACTAAAAAGAGAACCAAAAGGTACCTGGTTGTGTCGAAACTGCAGCGGAAAATCAACAGTTTAAAATTTGGAAAAAAAACTGTTGTTATAAAATTACAGGGTTGGTGTACTGTCAACTTATTGTGATTGGTTTCTGTGAATAGTATGAACAAGTATATTATTTTATTCCAGATGAATAACAGAATTTAATGTTCCTATGACATAAACATAAAAGTAACTGTAAACATCAAGAAATTAGACTGAATTTTGCTTATATTGACATGTTTGAATAGGAAAATGACACTTATTGAATTGAAAAGCTCAAGATCCAGGTTGTAGAAATGAAAATTACAGCACAACATTTTAAATCAATAAACTATTCATCAATCCAGCATGTTCAATGTTGTTTATTTTCTGGATTCAGTCATTTTCACTGTAAACAATGCCGTCACCCATATTAGCAAGTATTGCACAAGAGCGCAGTAATTTGTCTATCCTTGCAAGTTCTTCCCCATCAGCCTCATCATTTGGCGATTTAATCAAAGTTATTGGCAGAGTTCCTTGTAAAATTTTAAATCTGTGCTTAATAAGACCAATAACTCTTTCCAAATGTATTCTGACACTACTAATTTTGCGCGAAGTCTCTACTTCTTGAGCTGACAGCTGCTTCTTACCCTTTGTAAACGATGGTATTATTAACTCTCCACTGCAAGCTGTAGCAAAGTCATCCTGCAGCGTAAATCCCCTGTCTGCCAGAATTTGGTCATTTGGTAAGTGAAATTTGCTGTCGATAAATCCTGAACGCCTTACTATTTCAACATCTGAAACCCTACCGCCCCAAGCACATGAAAGAAAAGAAACTACACCATTTGGGGTACATGAGATTAAAACTTTCACGGTGCAGTGTTTGTTATAGTTTGAGTAGCATTTAGCACGTGCCTGTAAATTTCTTGGTCTTTCAATAAATATTTCGAAACAGTCAATTATTGAGGTAAGCCTAGGGAACTTCGCTTTAAATGGTGCTGGTAATGTCACAAATATAGTTTCTCTGTCTGGCCATTTAATGAGAAAGTCTAACTTTGCACAAATTAGCTGAATCCACATCCAGAAAATGTTGCTTATGGTAGCCACAGAAACTCTTTTCAGGTCTGCCAACATCTCAAAGCCCAAATCATGCCTTAACTTTATTAAAGTGATAAAAAATTGTTCTTCAAGACTAACCTTCCTGTTCTTTGGGGCTGGTTTTATGAAAACAGATAAAAACTGAAACGTCGTTAGGAAAGTCTCCCAGCATAAACCTGTATAAAACTTGCACTTTTCATCATTGTTCACAATAATTCTGTAACTTAAGTTAGCACATTGAAATGCCCCTTTGAGTTCTTCATTTTGTGTTTTTAGCCCTTCCTTTTCCTCGCGAAGATTGTTCATTTCAGCATGATACTGAGCCCTCTCACATTCAGCGAAATATTGTTTGTTAATATCTGCATGAAGGGGGGTGGCCACATACATCTCTTCTGGTGCATTTTCATCGTTACCTAAAGGTGACAACACTTTTCGTTGACGCTTTGCTGGTGTTGGGGTACTGAAGGCAATCTTGCGTTTAACAGCACTTGCAAACCGTTTCATCTTTGATTGATTTTCTCTTGGTGTTGTTTCAAGATGCTTAAACAATGACGGTACATGGTCTGGATGAGTCGGGTCTCGAACTGGTTTGCCTGGAAAAGAAAATGTCACAATGACGCATTAATTCAATGGAACATTTTACATCAGGCTAAAAGATATAGTTAAATTTGCAGAGAAAAACTGAAATTTACTTAAGTAGAGATCTTGAATCCTCACTAATCAATACCAGGTCATGAATATTTTTTGTATGACAAGGTCCTTTTGATGAAGCAAGAAACAACTTGAATATTTTATTTAATAAATAATGCTTAAATATCACACTATTCACAGAGTGACAGACTGCAAAGACACAAATATGATTGATAGACCCAAACTCAATGTAAACAAGCATATTTTTTTCGTGATTTCTAATATGTATATCCGTGCAGTCAAGGTTCTTAAAGTTATTTTAATGGAAAAGCAGTTAAGAATGGAATGTATAAAACATTATAAATACCTTCAATAAAGTGGTCATTGCAAAGGACAGTGTATTTCCCCGGTAGCCATTTCGTTCCGTCAGCATTGATTCTCTTCACTGCCGCTATCCATTTATCCCGTCTTTCCTGATCATTTGGAAATGTGAAGAAGGATAATTTCCTTTTCATCATACCATGATTGCTGCATCCAACAGCACAACACGTGTTCGGCATGTTTATTATCTCTACGTTTGTCAAATATTTCGAAAGAAAATTATTTTTTTTCACTCTCTGTTATAAACAATATGGCGGATATGAATTGTTTGACCCAGTCGTCAAGGGGCGCGTAACTCTTACCGACCCGCAAATGCCCGGATGTGTGATGTCGAGAATTGGATGAGACTGAATACTATTAAACTATAGCTTGTGATAAGGCTATGTAACTTACATTATAGTCTGTAATAATGCTATGGTAATATATATTTTTAAAATGTACAGATGACAGTGTCTCCTATAACTCAATATTGAGTGGCAGCATAACATTGGTTCTATGTTTTATTCATGTTTATGTAATGTAAATGTATATTATGCTGATGAGACACAAATAAACTATTATATAGTGTATTTTGGGGTTTCTGTGCATTTAAATGTGTTAAACTAATGATAATGCCGCATTAGTATTTGAAATTGGGCTTTAGAAATTGAAAAAAATGGACTAATAAAATAAAAGTTCTTTTCTTCAAAATGATCTCCCTTGTATTGTTGTTGGTAGAGATTTCTGCATTGAAAGGGAAGCAACTCCTGCATGCAGTTGTTTTTCTTTTGATTTGACTCTCCCAGTCAAAATAGGAAATAATATTTGGAAAAGTATTATTTCGTACTGGTAGCAGAAAGAGTTTGGTGTATTTGGTTAAAAGCTATTATTTCCTCTACCCTTTTTACACACACCCACTTTAGCTGGATTTTTACTTAAAAAGAATGTGCATAATTCCACTTTAACTTTACGTGGCACTATTAAGTATACTATTCACCTGTTTGGTCAGTTATAAAAAACCAAGCCTTCCTCGAAAACGTTGTAGTATAACGGGTCAGTGGGAACAGATAAATTGGTTTTTAAATAGTTTTTAATTTGTAAAACCACTTTCAAAATTTGGGAGAAAATTATGTACCTATCAAGCTGTCAAAACGTTTCGCCAAAGGGTCCAAATCATGAACATACGCTTCCTGGTTAACCCGGATATTTCGGCCCTGTCAAACATTATAGCATGACCAGGAATGACTGGCAAACTAGTTTATTAGTTTATTTTAGTCTCATTCATTTGCATAATACACATTTATAAAATTCATAAAACTATGATTATATCTGAGCAGTCTGTAGGACTTTCACTTTGCTATATAAACTATGTTAATTTTATCATGAAGTTAGATTAGAAACTGCGTTCAGGACAAGACGTCTATGTCAACAAAATGTTGTTAGAATCTGGGTTAAAAACTTGTAAGCTAGTTATACAGAAAAATTGTAATTGAGCTTTGAAATGTTTTATATTCGTCAATTCCTCCATTTTACGTTACATCATGTTTTCAAACTAGTAACAGTTTATCTCAGATCTCAAGCCTGCTCTGGTATACATGTATGTTGTATGAAAGAAAGCTTGTCGATATTTTTGTCTGTTGAATTTTATAAAATGTTGACGATTGTTACAAACAAACTCGACGTTTGAGAGTTTAACTACCTAATTTCCACGACGTTTTGACGGCAATCTAATAAAAAACGAAATGTAAAGCATACAATATATTCGTTATTTACCGATTGTAGGAACTGTTTCTAAAGACAACGCATCTGATACTGCTGGATGTTCTCGCTCTTATTTGCTACATTACCAAAAGACACCTGCTAGTTTACTATGATGAAATCATAACGCAGGGGTTGTGGTGTGGTGGTAGTGGAGATGGGAGAGAGAGAGGGTTAACTTATTCTACCATATCACAGCCTAAACTACATTGTACTTTATACAAGAACTCTCTTTCAAAGCGCCATCAGGGTATGAAGCTTGCTATACCCGAATCGCTTGAGAGATTCATGCCAAAGCCTGGCAAGTGACAGTCGTATTTAAAATCGAATGTTGAATCTTTTGCAGCTTCCGACCAAAGTTATCCAGTACATCCGATGCCGATTCCACAAGGACCATATCCAAACCCTGGACCATATCCAAACCATGTACCATATTTAAACCCTGGACCGTATACAAACCCTGAACCAAATCCAAACGAAGATGAAGTAACTGGACCTAAGGAAGACCGGCTACTTGAATTGATTATCTCAAGTATCCACCTCACTTCCGGCACCCCAAGCTTGGTATTAGTCGGTGCCCTTTCGTTTCTGAAACTGTTATAAACAGTGTGAGTAGCAAACGTCATTGCAAATCTATATATAGATAATACTTGTATTATCGAAAGTAATGGTAGTGTCCAAAGGCAAGCCATGATAATTCGACGTTGTCCCTCCTTCAGTTTGGAGTGAGTCTCGATAGCGATTAATATAACTTGTAAGAACTTATTTCGCAGTCGAGAAAAAATAAAATTAGTATAAATATATTTTATATAGTATATTTATTTCATGTAAATCCATTAGGCTAAAAAGCCCATGAGGCATACATATACAAAATTTTATGGCGAACAGCAAATAATAATAGTGTAAATACACATGACATGATACTTAATGTTATTTAACGAAAGTGGAGAAGGTTTTACAATATTTTGAACATTTCACATACAAACAGTTATTTCATATTCACTCCAGCCCAGTTTTGACGTCAACCTTTCACGAAACGAAACAGAAAGGTTAACCAACCGGCGATTATAAATCTATTCTAAATCTATACGTTTATGCCAGAAAAGTTAAAAAACAAAAACAAAACAACAACAACTGATTTTGATAATTCAGAGATAATGTTTAGATACCGGTATTTATAATAGCACTGGATTTTACAATTATGAATTAATTATTATTTCCGTACACAAGTTCAGTACGTTTTTTGAAAGCATTGTATATAAAAATTCCGAGGTTTCTCACAATTATTTGGTTATCATTATTCAATAAATTGACAGCATATTATTTCTTCTCCAATATTTTGATGGTATATATGTTTGCCTTAATTCACTGAACAAGTTAACGAAGTGATATTCATCTTCTAGGACATTACAAAATTGACATATTCTTTCATTTATTGGTGTAGCTACAGGTCTAGACCAACGACCTGCTTCAATATGCAACCTGCGAGAGGAAACTCTTAACCTAACTAATGATTGACAAAATTTGTAAAATATTCTAAATAAGGCTGAAATCTAAAATTCGAAATATTTCTATTAAATAATGCTCTGCTTGAATTTTCTAGTCTATCGTGCCAAGATCATGTAACCTTTGTTTAACTATTTTAATCCAGTATTTTATGATATTGTGATAGTGTAAAGTCTTAAAATTTAATTTACCCTACCCAATTCACCATGAATAAAATCATTCTGTGTGGTCTTTTTAACTCCAAGTATGTTCTTGCAAAACTGTAAATGAACTCTTTCAATAGACAAATTTTTTGAGAATCCGCAGACTTCACTTCCATAGTTCAATATCGGAGCGACTAACTTATCAAAAAGATCTAACTTATGCTTTGGAGATATATACGTGAATTTATACAAATACTTGTTAAACCTAAATATAGCTTTCTGTGCTTGACCAGAAAGTGTACCCTGTGCTGTAGTTAAAGAACCACCAATGGTAAAAACAATGCCCAAATATGTAAACTTAATATTAACAATTTCAATTTCCTGATCTTTATAATAAAATTAAGATTTCTGGAAACTGTGCCACCTTTTCGAAATATCATTACTTTTGTTTTTGTAGTACTTACTTAATTTCATCCTCCAAGTTTAACAATAATCTGCTTACAAATGTATATTCTGCTGCAATTCTTCGGATGAGTTTGCAAAAATTATAATATCATCTGCATACAATAATAAATATACTTTGAACATGTAAACATCTATTCCCTGTGCCCCACTATGAATGTAAATATCTTCAAGGTCATTAATACAGAGTGAAAATAAAAAGGCAAATAAGCATTCCCCCTGTCTAACTCCAACCATGCGAGAAAATTCATCACTTAATCTGTTCATATATTTTACTCTTGACTTAACTGATTGGTACATAGACTGCATAATGTTTAAAATATTACCCCTGAGACCTAACTTAATTAATTTATACCACAAATTTTCCCTGACTACATAGTCAAAAGCCTTAGAAAAGTCAACAAATAGCGTATAGAGTTGTTTCCCTTTGTTTAACATATGGTTTATTAATCCATGCAAGACACAAACATTATCTACGGTGCTCATATGTGATCGAAATCCAGCTTGAGCTTCAACATAAACATTATATTCTTCGGCCCAGTTGCAAAGTCCTTTATTTAAAATACTTGTAAAGAGCTTACCCAAACAGCTCAGTAATGTAATTCCTCGATAATTATCAACATTATTAACATTTCCCTTTTTATGTAATGGAATCCATCAGACCAAGACTGTGGAAAGTAGCCAATATCAAATACTGTATTGAAAAGTTTATATAATACAGGCACTAATGCAATTTTGCCAACAATAAAAAATTTATTCAACATATAATCTGGACCAATAGACTTATTTGTCTTAAGCTATTTTATAGCCATGTTTATTTCATGCAGAGAAAAATGCTCGTTTAATTCTGCAAACATAACATTGAATTCATTGTTTTCATAGCGTTCTATAAAATGTATAACATCTTCATCTGGTACAAAAAATCTATCGTCCGTATTATTTATTGCTTTAAAATACATTTCAAAAGACGACAATGGTATTTGTGCACTTTTAACACCAGTAGTTTCTTTTAACATTTTCCAATACAAGCGTGCATTATTAGATCTAGCGTTTATAAGTTTATATACTTGACGTATGCACCAGAATGGCGCGTTTTCTCTAAACGTCTCACAGATAGAAGTGCCGAACGGCTTACAAACTACCCGGGACAGGAGAATATTAATTAAATATCATTTAGGATGTCATGAAAAATCGACCGAATAAAAATCGATTACATATGATAAACATCTTTATCATGCGACAATTTTTCCCCTGAAATTTTAACCCATATTATATCGTCTTCACTTGTAAAAAAATAAAGAGTCATCTCAAATTAATTCATTTCTCAGGTAGATAGCAATCCCACCCGAATTTCGTTTACTGGTATTTTTTACTAATTTTATATGCAAAACAAAATAACCAAAATTATCAACGTTTAAATCTGAGTATTCATCACTCCAAATTTCAGTAAACATTACAATATCATGATTTTTGAAAACACTTTTTAAATAATCTGACTGTAATTTATTTGATCTTTCATCGATACACATCGCAAGAAAACCTTCTCCGCGCCGTCCTAGTTTTTAACACCAAAGTTAACTGTGTCAGTCTCGTGCTGAGATTTATTTATAGATACTGGGGAATTCCGTTCCCTACTGTTAAATACACTTCGGGTGTATGGATTATATTATAAATAACATGTGCTTGAATGGATTAAATAGTCAACAAACAAAAAAATAACTGTTCTAAATTGTTGCTCTATATTTTAAAGTTAATCACATGAGTCATTCATTTTTTTATAAATTGCTCAATAAACATATTCCTAAATACAGAAACTGTTTTCTTTCTTTCCAGGAACATGTGTATCGTGCTGTTTGATGATAAAAGAAAATTGTTGTTGAAATAAAAAAATGTGATGGTTTCATCTATTAGTGCATGCTCTGAAACCAGAGAGACAAATCCGACACACTAATCCATATTTGAATGAAGGAAACGCATAATAGTCGTCATATTTATTTCAATGGACATACTGCTTGATTAAACGTAAATAACACTGCATACAAGACGGGTGCGATTTGAAAGTTCCGAATTGAGAATTGATTCTGAGAAACACTTCGAATGGGTTCGATTAAACCTTTTTACATCTCGGAATTAATTCCTTTATGTCCAGATTTTAAGCAGAATTTTTGTAGTCACGTGTAGGCATGTGGAGACGAAATTGGTTGCATATTTTCATATAATTAGATTAATACTTTTTATCACTAGTGCTGTAATCTTTAAAAACGGTTTTGACCTTTTTGATTATTTCCTTTCTGAAATGTTCAACTTATTCTGAAACAAGAACCGTTCGATTCAGAATCAGTTCTGTCACATGACATTCTGATTCTAGATTCACCAAATCGCGCCTGTCAATACAATGCAGATGACAAGGGCATGAGTATATCTATAATGTTATATATATACCGGTATATATAATAAACTTAGGAATTATATCAGGTTATTTAACATTGTACTGTACAATACGGAGATATATTTGGACGAGTACCCAGCTGATAAAACCATATTGGACGAGCCAGTGTGACGAGCCAGTGTGGCTCGTCCAATATGGTTTTATCAGCTGGGTACTCGTCCAATTATATCTCGTATTGTACAGTACAATGTTAAATAACCTTTTTATTCCATATTTATTTTAGTTTAGTTTAATTAAAAATGATTTACTGAATATTGTATTTCTGTCTTTTCTGTATTTATCCCAGCTTAGTACGAGTGCAAATATATATTATTTTGAACAATGTTAGGCCCTAAATAACCTTTTTATTATATATTGGCTGGAGTTTGGAGGTGACAGTTAGTGGGGGAAGGAGTGGGGGGACGGGGGGACGGGGGGGGTAAATTATTGAATAAAATGCATTGGTGAAATCAAAGAGACCGTTGTAAAGAGTTGACCATCGGTGGAAGGCGACCGTTCCCGGTAGTTCCTTCAATAAAAGATACTTTGTGAATATATCCAAATCGGACAGCATTGCCATGACTTGCACTTTTACCCTTTTGTGTTTACAAGCAAACGACAAATAATACTGATTTTAAGACATAGAGCGCCTACTTCACCCGTTTTTCATTCGGATCATTTTCACACGCTTCGGGCTTTATCGTATGTTTAACATGGGACTGTTGTACCGTCCAAATATGGAAAATATACAGGATTTTTTGTACGCGCGTGCGTCCAATATGGTAATATATTTTACGGTCACGTGTTGAAAATAAACGTTCACGATTGCATATATAAAATAGATATAGAATAATGTGACCAGCCGTAGGATTTTTCGTCCAAATGACATATCTGACAGAAAATGAGTTATTATCATTTTCTAGCACAAAAGTATGTGACTGTATAAACAGAATACACATTTCTTTTTCAGGTTTTCGTATTTTTTACCAGATTTTTTATGTTCTTTTAGACATCACCATAACAACGAAAACAAAGACTTTGTTTCATTTTATTCCATTTAAAAATAACAATCATACTTTATAATATTGAATTCAGTGTATCTTAATAAAATACAGGTAAGCTAAACAGAAAATCACATACCCAAATTAACTAAATAAATTGAAGGAATGGTTGCTATGGTAACAAAAACGAGAAAAAGTGAGAAAATCTTTAAATTTATGTAAATAATAGCTCCTAATTGTAATGTTTCTAATAAAAAAGCTTTCAAATTATAAAAAGAATCTTATATAAACACAATAAGGTATGTTTCATATAACTTTTATCGTACAGAAGTAATCTAAAAGCTATTTTGAAATGAACACCTGTGTGAAAAAAAGAACAGAAAATGTGCTAAATTTCAGTGACTGTTGCTGAAAACACCTACAGCGAACAACATGAGATTAAGATGCACCTTAAACATATTTCAATTGAACTGTTACATGTACATACTTATTTAGGAAGCAATGACATTTTCTACCAATTCCTAAATTTTTGAGTCACAAATATGGTTACCATGGCAACAAATCATCAAAAAGCTAGGAAAAGTGGTTATTAATGTCAAAAGTAGCTTCCAGTTACAATGTTTCTGATATATAAATCTATGAAATGATAAAAGAATCTTATACAAGCAAGTCACTGCATATTTTATGCAAATTGTATGTTTTTGAAATTATCTACGGCTATTCTGACACATAGACCACCGAGGACAACTGAGAAACAATGTGCTACAATTCATTGACATTGACTGAAATCATAGACAGTGAACAGAATGAAATGCAGATGCACTATTAACTTATTTCCATTGAACCATTACGCCTCGTCCAAATATGGATTATTACTGCTGTGTACTCGTCCAATAGTATAATGTTATTAATCAAGTGATTTCATATTGGCCTTGTTATTTGTCCGAGGGTGGTCGTATTGGCCCAAGGCCAAAGGCCGAGGGCCAATACGACTGCCCGAGGACAAATAACAAGGCCAATATGAAATCACTTAATTAATGATAATTTTATTATTCAACTTTACAATATTGGCTAAATAAACAGGAACATAAAGAGAATCTAACATGTTCATGAGTTGTGGCTAAGGAAATCCCACCCAAGGGTTGAGATAAGTCACAAAAATGAGGCTCTGCTCTGCCGAGTTTATTTAGACGTATCTCAACCCGAGGGTGAAATTTCCTTATCCACAACTCAATGGACATGGTAGATTTATTTTCTCACCGTTTGAATCTTATTTTCACACAAGTAAGAAGAAATAAATATACAGGATGGGGATAAAAAAATGAAAATCAACTTTTTCTCGAATTTTACTTCAAAACTGTTATGGATGGATAGAAAATGATCTAATTAAGAAAATGAATACCCATAACCCTATGTTTATTTCAAAAATAGAAATTTTACAGTCATTTTTCGATATCAGCATGAGTCTAAAAACAAAATGGCGTCGTTTAAAAATCTAACGGAAATGACTTCTCTGTATTGGCCCTCTATTTTAAACCAATCAGAATGCTTGAATTCCATATCGCAGACTTACACGTCTCTTTTGTGACACATACTCTAGAATTATTAAGATAAATTACATTGATTTCATTTTCTCATAAATCTCAAAGCATT
Source organism: Saxidomus purpurata (assembly GCA_022818135.1). Lineage (NCBI taxonomy): Eukaryota > Metazoa > Mollusca > Bivalvia > Venerida > Veneridae > Saxidomus > Saxidomus purpurata. The sequence goes on from JAFMSR010000035.1 coordinate 34,588, forward strand.
GTATATTTTCAGTAGCTAACATATTTTATAAAACCAGAATAATGTTCATTCTTTAAAAGTCACGTTTAAAAAGTTAAAATAGTAAAAAAACATCTTTTAAAAACTTGACTGTTTTTATTTCAAATGACGGTTATTTAAAAAAAACAGTCAAGGATACCTCTTCATAAATTTTTCCCATGTAGCAAATGTTATAATTTGAGTATTCGTGTCACAGTACATTTTGCTAAATCACGTAATGTAATACACTTAACCGATATCAGAAACGCAAAGATTCCCCCTTGCTGAACATTTTTATTTGAATGACGCTATTGTTTTTATTTTTATTTAAGTCATTTTTTTGCGATGAATTATTGAGACCTATACAAGAATTCAATTTTACATTGTTTTTGTTGCGTATGAAATTTGAATAAATTTGAAGCACGATAACACTGAAAATAGATATTTTGCCACTTTTGCGTTTTTAAACCTGTTGAGTGTAGTGTCACCAATAGCAAGTTCACTGACCAGCGTCAACAGTTTCGTTATTGCTTTACATTGTCTTGGTGGTACAAACTATGTAAAAAGTTCAGTTTTATTTCATATAAATCCACCAGACTGTACTGCCCATGATGTTCTAGCTCCTGCAATGATAAAATGCAGCAAAAAAGTTATGATATCGTTCAAAATGGACAAACAGATTTATTGTTGAGCAAGGGAGTTGACTATGCAATTCAAAGTCATTATGCGGATATGACGGGATGACTTAAACCTATGCGCAAAGTTTCGTGGAAATCTTTCAAGTTGATCGGAAGATATACTGTTGAAATGATGTTTGACTCTACCAGTGAATTTGACCCTAGTCATGAAGATTTCACCAAAGTTTGATGAAAATTTAAGTACACTGCATTTGGTGAGCTTTCATCCTGAAGCGTGACCTTGACCTATAGCCAAGGTTAGTTAAAAACAGAGTGTTCGTATCCACTGCATGGGATTTATATGTACCGGAAGGAAGAAACACATCCTTCAAAAGGTGACGAATTGGGTGATATGAGAACCTGACATTAACCTTGAGTAAACGATAGAAATGCATGTTGCTCCTGGTCTAAGTTTGGAAAAAATCCTTCCAGGACTTGAGATGATACGGTGATACGACCTTTGACCCTGAAATGTGGCTTTGAGTTATAACAAAGTCCAACTATACCAGAACGTTACGCTCTATTGCAAGTTTGTGCCATACACGTGGAGCGCTGGTGTAGAGAAACCCAAGTATTTGGTTTTCAAGGAAGCGTACTCGATAGTGACTCGTAAAGCTATAAGCTTTCTTTAAAATCGAGTGTAAAGAAATTAGTATAAACTTAAATGTGACATTGACATTAAGTGTATTCCCCCCTGGTTATGCAAAACACAACCCCAAAACACAACCCCAAAACACAAAATTTAGCCAAGGCATTTTTGAATTAAAGTCTGGATACAAAATACTGGTATATAACCCTGCGCCACGGGTTTCGGCCCAAAATAGGACCTTCACATTTAAGGTAGATCCACGGGTGTAGAATATGACACACCCCTGTATTACGGGCAAAAAATTATGAAGTTGTTTAAAAATCAGTCATTGCATGTAGAAGTTACAGCCCAGACACGTACACTGCTATCTAACCCTAGATTTCAGGTTATGTGTCCCAAGTGTGACCTTGACCTTCAAGTTAACTCCCTGGTTCTGGTGCAGGACACAAACTTGCGTTAAAGGCAATAGTTGTGTGAAGTTACTTGAAAATCGGTCGTTGCATGTGGAGGCTACGGCCTGGACACAAAGTGAGGACGGATGGAACCGAGCAAAGTTACAGTCCCCAAAGTGCTTAAACATAGTAAATGCTTTGAAAAACAATCACGAAATAATATATATCGAGTTAATTTTGATATAAACAAATGCAAATGAAAATATACGGTTGCTATAAATATAACAAATATGGTTGGATTTAAAGTGAAGCTGTTATACAGGTTAAGTGCGCATCCATGGTCGCCGGCTTAAATCACTGATACCTCTCGTATATTTAGGGTCATGGATTCGAGCCTTGCTAATGACTATGTCTCGTTGTAAGAAAGTTGGCAAATATTTACCGAGAATAGGGATCTAGTACATGATCTAGGAACGATGGCTAGGTAAACTGTCCGCCATTAAAAAGGACCAAAATATTATTGAAACGGCAGCTAAACAACATTACAAGTTTTTACAAAAGCATTTTCAATATTTTATTTTCAAAGAGTCCGATTAAGTAATGAAAGATTTTCTCTTTGATGGTCTATTCAAGCAATGGTTTCTCTTTCACAAATAGGACTGATGTTCGAAACTAGTTGGGTGGAAGCAACTCGACACTGGCGTAGATGTAGAGGGAATTATACATATATTTATCAATACACAAGCATATTCAACACTGCTGAAAGAATCAATTGTTCGTAAGAACTGTACCATTCCTAACAAGTTCATGAACACGGATCAAGAACTAACGAACTCAAAGTCATAAACTTTTCTATGATGGTTTCAAGTGTTGATGATTTCATAAACTTAATTCAGCAGTGTCTTAACGTCTCAACTTCATTTCATAAGTTACATAGGCACCCAGTATTAGAATGAGTGGTTAGATAAGATATTTTCAAAACTCGATACTTGTTTAAACTTTGATCTTTTAAAGACCCACAGGTACCTTTTCCAGATATGAAGCAGTTTCAGCAGTGATTCGGCCGGCGAGGAAGCGGAAAACGTTAAACTGTCGAGTGCTCCTAAAATTCGATTAATTATCGAATGTAACCGAGATGTTAGTGAAAAAAAATTGTGTCACATTATTTGCTTTTATAAAAGGAACGAAGATCCTGAAATTTAAAGAATGTGAAATCTGGCACATTTAGAAATCAGAAGGGCACAGTGCTGTACACCTAACGCTTCGATCTTTCGAATGTCACACTTGCACGAGTCAATATCCATACATAAGTATGGAACGCCACAGATGCCTTTTTTGACGTAACAACTTGACGTGCATTCGAAGCAGCATTGTACGTGACGGTTTCGTCATTACATGTGACGGTTTTATCATTATGTGTGACAGAATTGTCATTCCATGTAAGGTAAGATCAACATTATGTGTGGTAGTTTCACCCTGATATGTGACACATTTATTGATACATGTGATGACACAATTAATACATGTGACAGTTTCTTCATTATGTGAGACAGAATCGTCATTCCGTGTGATGGTATCAACATTACGTGTGATAGTTTCACCTTGATATGTGACACTTTTATTGATACATGTGATGACACCATTAATATATGTGACGGTTTCTTCATTATGTGTGACAAAATCGTCATTCCGTGTGATGGAGTCAACATTACGTGTGGTATTTTCATCTTGATATTTGACACATTTATTCATACATTTGACGACACTTGCATTACATGTGACGATTTCATCATTACATGTGACGATTTCATCATTACATGTGACGATTTCATCATTACATGTGACGGTTTCATCATTACATGTGACGGTTTCATCATTACATGTGACGGTTTAATCATTACATGTGACGGTTTCTTCGTTATATGAGACAGAGTCGTCATTCCATTAGTTGGAGTCAACATTACCTGTGGTATTTTCACTATGATATGTGACACATTTATTGATACATGTGGTGACATCATTAATACATGTGACGGTCACATATCAAGGTGAAACTACCACACGTAATGCTGATACCATCACACGGAATGACAACTCTGTCACATATAATGATAAAACCGTCACATATATAAATGGTGTCATCACATGTATCAATAAAAGTATCACATATCAAGGTGAAACTATCACACGTAATGTTGATACCATCACACGGAATGACGATTCTGTCACATATAATGATAAAACCGTCACATATATTAGAAGAATCGTCGCATGTATGAATAAATGTGTCACATAACAAGGAAAAACTACCACACGTAACGTTCAATGACGATTCTATCACATATGATGATAAAACCGTCACATACATCAAAAGTATCGTCGCATGTATAAATGAATGTGTCACATAACAAGGAAAACTGCCACATGTAACGTTTAATCCAATACACGGAATGATGAGTCTGTCACATATAATGATTAAACCGTCACATGTACTAGTGTTATCACAGAACAGGGTGGAACTATCACATGTTATGTTGAATTCAACACACGGATAGGCGATTCGGTCACATAAAATGATAAAACAGTCACATGTATCAGAAGTGTCGTTGCATGTATAAATGTAACTGTCACACATCAGGGTAAAACTATCACACGTAATTTTGATTCCACCACACAAAATGGCTTTTCTGTTACGTGTTATGATAATACCGTCACATGTATAAATAAAAGTGTCACATATCAAGGTGAAAGCATTACATGTCATGCTGTTATGACTGAACGTCAAGTTGTACCGTCAAATAGGGCAGTTGCGGCGTTCCATACATATGTATATATGATTTATATGTAACAGAGGGTGAAACAAATAAAATAAGGAATTCGTTTTGATCCGAGATGTATATTTGGTGAAACACACGGCGGAAACACATCTGCCATCATTCAAACTCAAAATGCGTCTGGACCTTTCCCTGTCTCAAAACACGTGTGTACATTGCTTGTAATGATTTTTGAAACCTATAAAAAACGAATGTAAATACATTGTGAATACTTGCATACATTCCTATTTTAACTTTTAGGATACTTATTTCCAGTATTTTTTTTAAAAATTCAATGCAACTTTTTAATTAAACGGTGAAATGTCTTCAAATTTTGCACACTAGTCAGTTAACAGATGTAGATTATAAAAACATTAAGTTTACTAGTACTATGTTTTTGAATAGTGTCCGTTAGACCCCCAATACCTTATGCCCATAAACCGGAACTGGAGTTCGCGAAAAAAAGACCGTCTTAGTGAATGCAGATAACATAGACGAAAATCTACATGCATTCTCAGTTTATATTTCAAATTGTGTTAAGTAAGACTTTCAATAAGTCAACTGGTATATCAAATACACTTATTACTAAGCCGTCTTTTTATAAATATTTTTTGTTGTTCTTTTTGACTGCGCGATTGTTTACAAAAACAACTCTCTTCGTTTGCGTTATAACACAACATAGAGAAACCAAGAGACACCAATGTACGCTGGAAACTCGTGTCTGGTCTGCAAGCTCGCACAACTATCTTTTGGCCACTTGCATTTTGCTCAATTTGGCTAAATAATCATAACCTTAAGACACAACTGGCCGGGTATTGCAGTCAGATGAAACAAAACTCTCTAGATTTTCAAATTTTGTTAGGTACAAAGTATTCATAGGAGTCATACGGGGATATTGGCAAGTTCAACGGGGGAGAAATTCCACGGTCGGCCGGGATAAAAAATAAACAATCAGAAAAAATAAATACAGACGTTACAGATCTCGGAGAACTCGCGCCGGGATAGATCCTCTATTACTAGTATATATATACATAACATCGATACAAAGTGAATCTACCATGTTCATGAGTTGTGGATAAGGAAATCCCATCCGAGGGTTGAGATACGGTCCCAAAAACGAGACTCTGCCGAGTTTGTTTTTTGACGTTTCTCAACCCGAGGGTGGGATTACCTTATCCACAACTCAATGGACATGGTAGATTTATTTTCTCACCCTTTTAATCGCATTTTCGCGTAAGTGTAACTACAGGATGGGGATGAAAAAATGACAATCAATTTTTATTGAATTTAACTTCAAAACTGTTATCATGAGATGAATAGAAAATGATCTCACTAAGAAAATGAATACCCACAACCCTATGTTTATTTCAAAAATAAAAATGTTACAGTCATTTTTCGGTTTTTATGTGATGGGCAGACTGCTTATAATTAACGTAAAATAGTCCGGCATAAGCGGTAAAGGATAAGGTTATCTATTACCAGTAAATGCGCGGAAATATGCATCTCATAGGTGAGAAATATGTATAGCCGACAAATCCGTCATTACGGATCAAGTAACCGATTCCGTATTGCCGCACTAATCATGGCTATCCAACGACATGAATACGTCGTGCTCAGGTGAACGAAAGGCTGATGTTCTTTCACAATAACATCATAAAAAGATAATGGATAATTAAACGCTACAGATTTGTGATATGTCATATTTTATTGTAGAAATGTCAATGAAAACTAATACAAGATTGAGGAGATAAGTCTTTGGTTGACAGTATCATCTGAAATACAACAAATACATGTAGGTAAATAAGATTGACAAAGCTAAAAATATGAAACTAAAACTTGGAAACTGTTTAGATTTGTTGTTGAAGACAACTTAATCATTCACTAAAAATATAATTTTCTTGGAATTTCACGAAAACTCAGCTTTTTCGTGCACCATTTTTATCTCTTTCTTCAACATTGAAGAATTGAGCCTTATTTTAAATTTAGATTACCACGCTCGGTAAATATTCAACCAGTACCACAATGTAATGGTATCGTCCTTAACATGCATAAACATTTCAGGTGTTTATCAAGTGAAAATAATATAAATTTTAAAGACAACTAAAAAGTAATTTACGTACTATCACAATGTTTTTGACTTTTAGCCTATTAATAAGCCAAGAAAATGACAGTCTTAGCCCTTGTGTGGCCATACTTATGTATTTGGGGACGGAGATAGCAACACCCTATAACAAAGCTTTTTGTCAGAAAAAAAAATTAAAAAATTCTGTCACAAATTCCTTACACATCAGAAAGAAAGGGTCGATAGAACACTCTTGCGTTTTCAGTTTACAAAATGAAGTATAAATGTATAGGTACATGTATAGAGACAGTAACAATAACATCAGTAACAACTTAATTGTTGCATCTTGTAGCCTGCATTTGTTAACATATCCCAGGCGAAAAGGTTTTGTGTGATTGTTTTAAAGGGTAAACTTTTCTGAGGAATACTCGCCCTTATTTTTCAATACAGGATCTGTTTAGTATACATCGATATAAACTTAAATAATAGAAAAAAATGAAAATTCATAACATTGCGTGGAAGATGGGCCAAGACAGCAATCACTGAATTTGTAATGAACAATTTGTAGATTAGGAATTGCGCTGAATTTTAAGACATTAAAGATATGGAAAATCCATCACAGTATGATATATTTGACGTATATCTAAACTGACTACAGAAGTGGTTTGAATGCAGATTGCTTGTTCTGAAATGTTTTTGATTACGGAAATATTCTGCAGTACTATTATTATTAACACAGAAGCCCTGGTTAAGTCAGCTTCACCTTTTCTCCGCGTTCACGGTCTACACCATCTTATTTTTCTCAATAAAGGCTGGTGACCTATCTCTTTTTAGTTAGTTTTCAAGAAAGTGATCTTTGAACATTTCTTCTGCAATAAATTAAGAAATACTCAATGCTTGAAAATTGAAAAAAAACTTTTACCTTTTTTTTTTACAGAAACTCGTTTCCATTTATGGTATATTTTCAGAGTAAATGCATTTTTATATCTCAATTCATGTCGATTCACCGCTTAACATTTGAAATAAAACACAATGATTGTGAACTTCCAAATTTAGAGTCTTTTATTGATAAATATGAGATAGGGGTCATTTTCACTGCTTTCGAGAAGCTTGGAGAAGTGTCCATCACTTATTAATAAGGTTAGTGACCTAACTTTTTTTATTTTATATTCGGACTTATCAGATATTACCCTATCAACAAATTTAATAAAATTCTCAATACTTGAAAAATTGATGAAATTGTAGCGATCGTCTTTAAAAATATTCTTCTCTGAAACCATCTGGCATTGAGTTTAGATATTTGGCATGTAGCATTTCCCTGTGGACCTCTATCAAGATTTTTCAAATCATGACGCCAGGGTCAAAACTGACCTCACCCGGGGGTCTATTGATTTCACACAGGTTTATAATAGCGAAAACTTCAAAAATCTTCTTGTCTAAAAAAAAAGGAATGTAGCATTGTGTAGTGGACATCTACGATTACAGTTAAAATCATGAACCCCAGATCAAAATTGACCGTTCCTGTGGTGTAAATGTTGACCTTGTATTACAGCCAATGGTAGCTAGGTGAGCGATATAGGGCCATCTTGGCAGTTTGTTCTTACATATAAGCACTGACCCCGTTGAGCCATATGTAAGCCTGAACATAAGGACTTATTCTCATCTGTGTAGTAGATGGTAATTATTACTTTGTATCTTGAAGTTCGCTCTTGTAACACTGAAAGTCCTTGTTTGGGCCAACAGGTCTGCCTTCTCATTGGTTGCCTTCAGCTATATTAGACTTGTACGAATTACGTACGACAAGAGAAGCAGTTAGCAGGGGGACTTTCTCCAAATTGTGTATAAATACAACACTTGTAAATATACATACATGTATTCTTTCAGCATAAACTATTTCTCTTACCTACGAACTTTACACTATTTTTACATCATTTGTTTTCAGCCACAATGTCATTTTCTTTGTTCTTACTGTGCCAAACGGCAGGACATGATGACAATAAGGAAATCTAATCTTGGTTCCATTCCCTATCTGTTGTTTAATTAAAATATATCAGACAAGGAATTATGTAAACTGTATGTATAAAAAAGTGAAAAAAAACAACAACAAACAAACACGAAACTGAAACAAAATCATGACACAAGCTCTCTTATGAATCGGGTTATACAGTAAAGACAACCAAAACCTGATCCGCGTGAATTACTATCAAATATCTTAACTAAAATTCTATGCAGGATTCCTATCTCGGTGTTTATGTTTTATTGTACTGGGCCTTAGTAATTATGTTGTTGGTATTGTAAATTTGTCATTTAGAGTACATTAATGGGTTACTTGACCTTTTGTAGTACGAGTAGCAATTTGACAAGTATTAAATACGCAAGTCATGCTAAGTACCGTTACTTACAATATTACCTTTGTATTCCTATACTTTCTCCACTAATTGTTTTTAATTGCTTACAATGGGAAAACATGTGTACACGTTCATCATACTAATATTAATTTGGTCATAAAAGTCATTGGCATGTCCACACCTAGATTGACTGATTGCAGACTGTACATTACCTACAATATATAGTTTGACCATTGACTGTTCTGTTCAAATTGATAGGAATTCTATTTTGTTCAGCTCCAGAAATTAAGGTAAATAATTTTTTTTAGGTATGATTTAAATCGATGAAAAATCTTTTAACCTACAGCATGAAATTTTATCATATCAAATGTGCCGTGCTATTGAAAGCGCTTTTCTCATTTGTATGTATTCACACAATTCATATGTATTAAATTTATTTATTGGTCAATAATATTCTATTTGTTATTTGATAAAGGCTACAGGTAGTGCTCTAAGAATTCATACTTTTTCTACAAACACTAGCAATAAATGCCCTTTATCAATTATTTTTGTTTCTTAAAAGTGTATTTTATTTGTATACATATCATTATATTATTTAAAAGTCACTTAATGAACTGTACTTGCTGGACTCGCAGTAACCTTCATTATATATCGATAAATATATATTGAAGAAAATTGTGTGTTTCTAAGATAACTAATTTGTAAAACAACTGTCAAAAGCACCTGTATATATTTCTAAAGATACATATTGTTTGACAACATCAGGATATATATTATTATTAAAGATATCGTTTTAAATTGTAAAATAATTGATATATAAATAGATCTATATCTTAAGGGGAAAAAAGTCGAATTACGATTTAAAGTAATTTTTCTTAACAATTGACAATAATTTAAGAAACATATTAACAAAAATGCACATTTATCATTTAACGATATATCATAAATGGTTGAAAAATTCAAAAATCTGATTTACATATCATGCAACTTTTTTTTTCAATCATTTCAGTTTCACCTACTTGTGAAGAAGATATAAGGTGGGGGGGGGGGGGGTCTGGGGGGTCAGTAAACGTATATTGACCCCCTTTATATCTTTTCTCCATTTTCTTAAGTCATTAAGATATTCCGTGTTTTATATACAAGTCCTCAAATACGTATGACTAAATAATGTTTTAAAGTACATGTATAAAATAAGGGAATACATGAGATGTTTGTGCTGGTTGTAATTTTTGTAGATGTAGGTTGTAATGATTATGTACTGCAGTTCGTGATATTTTCGCCAGCAACTATATAATTTTTGGGAATAAAAAGTATGACAAATATTTGACATGTTGTACTAAACTGAGTTGAATATTTCCTACCAAAATAAAAGTGACAGAAAAAACAAAGATCTATTTCCTCATCACTTTTAACTTTTTCCACTTTAAAGTTTATATACATTTCAGCACAAATAAATAATAACTTCTCACTATCTAGATCTTCGTACAAAGGGTATGAATTGCTGATAAAAACTCATTGCTTAATTTAAACACAAAATCTGTATTATAAATCAGGACTTTGTATCTTCGTTTAGAACGACTGACCGGTAAAAAAGATGACATTTATATATAGGCTTAAAACAGAAAAAAGATTTTTTTTATTAACTTAATTTATACATATAAAGGGGGTCAATATACGTTTCTGTAGAACAGACATGTTCGTGAATAACATACCACAAAATCAAACGAAACTATCATTTTGACATGTTAAATGTTATTACTAAGTTCTACAATTTTACTTCAAAACTACCATATATAGTATGCGGTCATTCTTTGTTTGACGTCTTATTTATATTTTTATATATGTATGAATTATTGAAAATAAACGTCACAGATTGCGATGAGAATATTGTCATTAAGTTGTAAAATGTTATTACAGGTTACACCAAGATGAACTCTGTATCGGCTGCTTGTTTCGTTATCTTGCTCCTCTCTGTTGTGTCAACAAACGCGCAATGGTGTATGTATACATTTTTGATTACGGGTTTTGATGGAATTGCATTGAACATTTATAATATTACCTAATTTTTTTTATTTTATTATTTTAAGTTTAGATCTCTATAGTATGTACAAACAATTTACGACATTGTAATTACTTCGAAAGTATGTATGGTACCTGACCACTTTGGGCGTTTTTGGCCTGGGGACTGAAAGTCCCCAAGGCCTAAGTTAGTATACCACATTTCAAACCCTGCAAGAATTTTAGCCGTGCTATGTGCGAATAACAACTGTAAACATGCGCTATGCGAAAGTAGTGCAAGACAGACCAGATCAATCTTCTGTTTGAAATGCCGCATACGATAAGAACATGTTACAAATAAAAATGTACATAAAACTTCAAACGACTGCGGAAGGTATATAGCTTACGGGCTGCTTACACTTTTTTTCTGTTTTAGAAATTAATGCGCTGTTAGCTGATTACGGAAGATAATCATATGCATATCACGGAAAAGTCGGATATTTACGGAAATTTACGAAAACGTACGAAGCTCGATATAAGAGTTTGTAGTTTGATTTTCAAATTTCCGATGTTATTTCACTGACAACTTTGTTATTTACGAACGATAACATACATATTTACCTAAAAATAAATGTCTCTAAAAAAGATATAATTTACGTACATTCCCGAGAAGGAACTAACGTGATCAAATTTACCCGCCATTTATCGAGGACGCTGCATGTCGAGGCCCAGTGAACGGTTTCACTGATTACAACTACAAGGTAACCCAGAATCTTTTTGGTTTTCTCTGTTATACACATTGTACAATACTGTATTTTATATTTCATTGCTGGTATTGCTTTTGTTTATATCTGTTTCAAGGTCTTGTCATTGGTACACAATAATTTTCGATCCACATCATCAGATCATATCGCTTGAAGTTGTACAAAGCGCAGGTCGAATTATTTGTACTGGCTTAAACATTTTATAATGTTGACTATGTGATTATTTTTCATTTAACGTACATTTCATAATAAAACAAACTTCCCTGTCACCCATATATTTGTGAATCATTCATTCTGTGTCATATATTGAATTTCGTCCTCTGCACATTTCGACCCGCGCTTTAGGTAAGATTCAACGCAGAACACGTAGGTGAAAAGTTGTTTTTCGGGGAGTTAACCTATAGCCCCCCAGGCCTTCAGCGCTCACAGCGCTTTGATTTTATTTGTTTTTCTGACAGCAAGTGTTTGAAATGATGATTTATTAAGAATGTTACAGATATATTTTACAGCCTTTGGTATATAGATTATATTTTCTCATGACAGTCGGTTATTATCCACCACCACCACCGTTCTATCGTGGTTCATTTGGCGGTCCCGGGTTTAATGATGGCAGATTTCTTGGTCTTCTCGGCTCAACGGCTCTATTAACTAGTGGCAACAGATTAGGTCAAGCCGTTGGAGCCTTTGGTCTTTTTAACAGCATATTTTAGATGAAGGTAATTGAGATTGGGAAGAACGGGCTAACAAAACGCAAATAACTGTTAAAACTAATAGTTTAGTAGTAGCTCTTAACGTAGCTCAACATTAAACACCAAACCGGAGTCGCCGATGCGCGTGCGACGAAGGAAGTTGATGTTAATTGAAAGACTGATGAGCGACTGCTATCTGTATAAGAAGTTTATTTTCAGATGGATATCCTGGCTGGGGTCACCGACGATGGGGAGGACAGTGGGGACCTCGATGGGGTGGTGGTAGAGGCTTGGCATTTTTAGGTGCAGCGTCGCTCTTGCGATCCGGAAACCCTCTTGGTCGATTTGCCGGCGGCCTTGGCCTATTTGGTCTGCTTGGATGACTTGCTATTGAGATGATACTTATTTAAATTGTACGTAAATGATTGTAGCTTTTTTTAGTTTCTTAAAAATTTTCGTTAGATCAAATCCGGGAACGGTAATGCCATTGAGATTTAGTAATTTAAATGCTGCTTCTGCGATCACAGTAGAAATACATTTTGTTTGTTTTTTGTATTGTCAGAAGTTTGCAATATTGTATACTTGTATTTTGTTTCGGTAGCTTTCTTCTAATCAATAACTGACCTTAATCAAGCTAGAATACAACGCACTGCGCCATCTTCGTATTGCCCAGGGCAGCACTTGAGATAAGTTCGTCTGTCTGTCCATCTCCCTGTATGTCCGTCTAACTATCTGTCTTTATGTCTGTCTATCTGTCTGGAATGCATTTACTTTATTTTTGCATTCTCTGAAGGTAATCATTTCAAACTTGGAACACATATACTTCTAGCAACACTATTTCAGTAAGCAAGTCATTACTCGATACGTGTTTAAATGAGCTGCAAGTCATCAAACTAGATTCAAGATACAAAAATGTATAGCAATTTTAAAGTCGTTAACAGACTTTATCAGTTACACTTATTTGCATCTGAAAAATCCCGTCTGAAGTTTTTCAAGAATCAAGCGTCTGACCTTAAGTTGTGACCAAGTATTGGTATCAAGTAGCAATAAAAATAAGACGCATCAATTACTGAAGCAATTGAAATAGGGAATCAATAGTTAATCTAAAAAAAGGGTCATCGTTATGTCTTTATTTTATACTAAATTCATTTTCTTGCTGCGAAATAATTTCGTACTGCTTGTTTAAATCGCTCTCGAGACTCACTCAAGATAGAATCAACATCGAAGAAAGAGAGAGGGAATGTGGAATTAATTTGTTTTTATGTTTTTGATGAACGTTGCAAATTTCTGTTGGTACGCCAAGAAAACATTGTTCTTCAAACACCTACTCATGTAAACCAAACAACGAAAAGAAAAGCGAAAGAAGAACTTTATTTATAATGTATAATACTAATGGACAACGATTATAAATATTATATGATATTAACAAATTAAAAAAAATCTAAACTATTAATTTTAATTTCCGCATGCGTCATACACATTTGATACATAATGTATTAATATTATACAATAAACGTAATAATATTCTACTAATTTTTATACAATATACATGTAGTTATAAATAATACTGTATATGTAGTCTTTATCTGATATAGTATTTAAGCAAGTGCTAGTCATTAACAAATCACTATAGTACTGTGTATATTTATATATTTATACTCTTTAATTATCTTATAAACGTACTACATGTATGTTGTCATTTTTAATGCGAATACATTTGATTCATATACATGTATTCATAATTGTTTATGACTCGTTGACACCCCTAGTAACTATATTAATTATTATAGTAAAGAATGACAAGTCTTTTCACTGACGTCTAAGTGACAGCTTTAAGATGCTATAGCTTACTATAGCTCAATACTAATTGTTGTATAGCTCTACTGTAAATAACTTTCTTGCTTCAGGCGATAATGCTATACAATTTTGAGGTCAGGACTAGGAGAGCAATAATTCATTCAGTCACATCATCATCTTTTTTTCAGCAGAAAACTACTTAATATGTAACTAAAAGATTGAAAGAAATGTGTCATGTGTTTTATTCTTCGTTTTGAGGGACCACCATTTTGGTATTTATATCTAAAATCATAACTGTTTTAATGATGAAATAGAAATAGCTTTTATCACTTATATAACAATAAATGATGTTGTTTATTTTTGTCAATATGTATACATCGCTGTTCATTACTTAAAGACATGTTTATGTCGATCTTAATAATAAATGTTATTCTTGTGGATGATTTCGGCTAATACGTGGTTGTTTTGACCCGGTAAAGCTCAATATAGTCTCGTGTTCACCACATCAAACACATCATCTCACCGAAAACAAACAAATATCTATCATTTATCGTATTACAAATAACAAGTACAGATATATATATCATTCTTGTAAACGCCCTTCTATAAATCTGCCGTCGCTGTCAATTTAAAAGTACAGATATTATTTGGACATATCACAGTGTTAAGTATGATTCCTTTGCATTCTACACCTAATGGTTTATTAATTTCTTATAGCTTAATTTCAGATGTTTCAAACTGTGGATAAGCAGTGGTTACCTGTACACCGGATACTCCATCGAATATGTACATGGACTCTCTCTACTCTTCAAGACGCCATAGTTTTTGTTTTGCTATTTTTCGTAAAATAAAATTGATACATTTATCAGAAGTTTTATGTCTTTTTTTAAAGTACTCTAATAAATTAGAGTATTAACTAGTGACATATAACAAACGGTGCTTACCCATGCATGGTCAAATTTGGTAACCAGTAGGATCGTAGTTGTTCAACATGCAAGGTAGATTTCAGTGTCCGAGCGAAAACCTGAAAGGCATGTTCCTTTTTGATCGCCAAGAATTGTCACGGAGTAAAGTGGAGAATCACGCATATCACTTAACGAAGCATTGGTCTTTCTGGATTTGTTAAAAAGCTAATATATCACATAAAATAAGCGTTTTGGGGTGCATATTAAGTGCTCGCAAGTGCAGTTTAATAATGACCAGTAAATGATATACCAGTAAATGATGCCGCGGCACTAAAAGACAAACCTTTAAATATTATAGTCGTGATAGAAGAGACACCACATGTCCTCCGACAAAAACTGAACATGACCGATTCGTAGTCGAGATCTAGTGTTCGTAATAGCAAAATGTGCAGCACACAGTATGGTTTGTACCGCTATAAATCACACATTTAACGCATATTGACATGCTGACACAGGTTACATTTGATACCTCATTAATGTATTGTGTAATATTGCTCTTGCTGCAAGAGCTGGCAAACAATTACGATCCGTGTCAAAAATACAGCAATATTTACTTTTTTTTTGCTTAGTTATCTGTTCTTGCAAGTGAAAATAGTACGTTCCATTCGGAAACAAATCAATACAGCTAGTCATGCATATTTGGTCAAACACCGCTGTATCCGGCACAGTTGAGAGACTTGCTCATCCAGGATCGGTCATTGTCTGATACTGTGACATCGAATCCAGGTTTGACACGTGCTGATGTCAACGTAATAGATATTACCTTTGCTTAAATAGACAGAGTGATTTCTATTTGATTATCTCTTGCTCAAATGGGCTTTCGAGATGAACATGGATATAAATTAAGTGAAACTGGTCATTTCTAAAGAATTATTTGCGTAAACGTTGTTTCTCTAGCGGTCACTGAAAGATGCCTGGACTGTCTTGGTGTAGTTTTTAATTAAATGAGCAACGTGGACCTTCGTTTGCGCTCATGGACGATATATTAGAGTCCACGTTGTGGCTTAAACCTTCATCTTGATTCTGTCTTATTTTTAATGAATAACTGTTCTTTGATCTTTCCCCTTTCCTTCCACAATTTATAGAGGCATTCCCGAGTTCGAGCCTCTTTATGTGAAGAAATTGGCAGCTTTTTACGGATAATAGGGATCTAGTTGTGGTTGGGTTACGTAAACTGTCCTGTGAAAATGACCGAATTAAGGTTGAAACCCATACAACAAACGAGGCATTACTGAGTACAGCAAGCAAACATGTTAAGCGTAACACAGATAAATATTTTCTGCAGTGCCCTATGACGATACTCCGCAGACAGTAAATAGTTTATCCATACGTTATCTGCAACCATAACTGGTTCTTTATGTTTATTTTTATGCTTTCCCTTGTACTCTTCTAATCTAAATCTGAATAAAATAATACACTAACAAGTAAGAGGGTCATGATGGTTCCATATCGCTGATCTGAGTACCATTGCACTTTGAAACAAGAAAGCTTGTGAAAGGTCATAATAAAAGTCATAAGAATTTTGGAAATTCAAGGTCAAGGTCATTCAAAGTTATAATCTGCATGGTAACTATACATATAGTTAAACATTTCATTGCTGAAGCTTAAAAGCAAGAAATAAGGTCGGAAGGTCAAGCGACCCAGGGGCGGGGTCAACTTTGAACCAATGAGTATAATTTGAACAATCTGGGTACATGCCTACTAGGCAATGCTATATGCCAAATCTCAAAGTTCTGGGCCGTTTGACTTGGGGTCATCACTTGAACACTCTTGATAGAGGACTATTAGGAAATGCTATCTGCCAAGTATCTAAGCTCTAGGACTAATGGTTTGAGACAAGAATATTTTTTAAAGTTAATCTTTTTTATAAAGGCTTTTGTGAAAACCGGTGACCGATGGGTCATATTTTGAACAATCATGATAGTAGATTTCCATAAGACGATGCTTCTTGCCAAATATCTTAGCTCTGGGCCTTTTGGTTTTGGAGAAGCATATTATTAAATATTTCTCTATATAACTCTATTTAAAATTGAGTGATCCACCTGGCGGGGTCTATTTTGACACTGGGTTCATGGTTTGAACAATATTATTAAGGATACAGCTCTTTGATGTTTATCTTACAAAAGCCTTTGTAAAATTAAGTGACGCCAGGGCAGGGTAAAGTTTGACATAAGGGACATAATTGGAACAAACTTGGTAGAGGTCCACTAGACACTTTCTAATCCGACAATTTACGGTATCGTTCGGAAATATCCTAACCATCTCATCATAACGACGAAACTACCGCATATAAAGAAATTACTACCGCATATAATGCTGGAAGCACAACATATAAAGAAATCGCATGTACAGCATATAATGTCAGATCTACAGTGTATATTAACGAAAGTACGATATATAATGTGATTTGCACTGCATTTAAGGACAAAAGCACCACACATAATGGACACAGTGACTACCACATATATTTATGTTTGCACATCATATAATGTAAAAAGCACCACGTATAACGTTTTATCTACTACACACAATAACAAATCTACTGCATATATTGGTGTTTGTACCGCACACAAAACCAAATGCACTGCATATAAAGACTGTACCACCACATATAAGAAGAGTTGTACTACATATAACAAAGAAAGTACAGCATATAAAGTAACTTGTACCACACATAATGAACTATCTACCACATATAATTAAATATCTACTGCATATAATAAAAGATCTACTGCATATAATGAAATATGTACCGCATATAAGCAAACAAGTCATGATCAGACGGTCATGGCGTTCCATATATATGCCTTTGTTTAGATGTGTTTAGAATGCTTGATTTTGTGTAAATGTCACCGATTCCTTTATCGTATTGTTGACGGCTGCAAGTGAGATAAATGATGCTGTAATTGTATATTGTGTTACCGTCGTTAAAGTGACATTATGCGCATATTACTGCACCAAGTGTATTTTTGGTGACAGTTTTATAAAAGCAATTTTCGGTTGCTTTGCTTTTAAATGTGTTAAATTAATGATAATGTCGCATTAGTATTTGAAGTTGGTGTTTTAGAAATAAACAAAAATCGGACTAATAAAATAATAGTTCCTTTCTTCGCAGTGATCTCACTTGTGTTGTTGTTGTTGGTAGATATTTCGGCAGTAGAAGGGAAGCAACTCCTGTATGCAGTTGTTTTTTTTAAAAAGACTGCCCCAGTCAAAATAGGAAAAACAATATTTGGAAAGTTATTATTTCGTACAGGTAGCAGGAAGACTTTGGTGTATTGGGTTAAAAGCCATTATTTCCTCTACCGTTTTTTTTTACACACACCTATTTCAGCTGGATTTTTACTTGAAAAATAAAAATGCACAAAATTCCACTTTAAATAAAGTATATAGAGTTGTGTTATTTTACATGGCACTTTGACATGGTAAGATGCGACCTATAATGCACGTATTTAGAGTATGTTTAAACGTAATCATGACAGCACTTTGCTTAACCAATATTTTATTTATAACATTTGAACATAATCAATGCATACACTGTCTGAATAAAGTACAAAGCTAACAGTTTCATCCTAAGCAATAATGGGTCATCCAATTTATAAATCAAATGTGCTTGTAGTTGATTCTCTGCACTTGTCTCTGAACTTTGCAAAGCTTTTTTTGATTTTTTTTTCTAATTTCAGAAATTTAAACACTATGCCTACAATATTATATGGAGAGTCAGCGATGAATCTGTCATAGAGTCTTTGGACGTCAACTAGCAAGAATATGTTTCAAAATGTATCCGTTCTTCATAATAATTCACTAATTTATTGTTATCTTTACATGAATTATTGATGTCAGTATACTACAATATCATAACATCCCGACCAAAAGAAACAGTTTATATCAAAGGAAAAAATAAAAAATTGAAAAAATATGCACCCCACCCACTAAAGACAATTATAGTGCTCTACCTTAGACCAGCATGTGGACTTTCTAATTTAGTGATGTGTGTGTAAAATTGAAAGGACTGTTCAACTATTTATATGGTCGAGCATCTAGAGGAGACATTGAACTAGTAAATAAATGCCAGTTTGGAGAATGTCATCATTTGACTTTGTCAGGAATCTTGCGCAAAAATTGATATTTTTCATGTAAGTAGCCCAAGAACTAAAATGACATTTTTAAACAATATTTGCAACAAGCTTATATAACATTAATTTGGTTTTGTATTATGTCAAAAGACCACCAGACTACATTTTAGTGATAGCATAATTGGGTCGATTGATAAAATCGAGCCAATGTTAACAGAGTATATCGGCCTTACGGCCGAACGCACAACATACAAACAAGTAGTTCCATATAAACAGTTGTTAGGCATTATAGCGATTTCTGTTTTCAAAATTATATAGTAATAAATCTAAATAATTTAAAAACATTTCAGAATAGAATAATATTATTTCGTTATTGTTCTTTAAATGTGTAATTAATCGTAAATACTATTAATGCGCAAACGAACGACTTGGACATAAAAATTTATAACAACTCGTTTTTTACCAATAACTCTATAGTCGGCGGACGTAGAGCAGTTGGGAGAGATGATGGAAATTGAAGATGCGCTGACTAACTACGGCGGACGCAAGTTCGAAACGCATCTTATACATGTACAGTTTTTTTTTTACATTTTCTTCTGTTTTACTTATAATTTTAAGACTTTAAACCATTTTAAATGTTTTACAGCAAATAATCATAGAAAACTTCATTCATGTCAAACTTATAACGATAATGTTAATAAGACATACTGTATACATATTATTCGATAACAGTAAAGTTCAGTCAGAAGTCGTGTCAGGTTTTGCTTGTACAACTATAATTGGTTTCCTTGGGTTCTTTTGGGGCCATGCCTCAACATCAATCATCACCAATTTCTAGAATATTTACATGTCAGTTTTGTTTGTGGGCCCGCTGTGATACTTTGTATCACTGTTTTTCTTGTTCAGTTATTAATTTACTCTGTGTCTTCTTTGATCTTGCTCATTGTTCAGTTTTTGCCTACAATTTAGGATAGGAATTTATTTTGTATTATTGACACAATACAATCAACCCTATGGGCAAATCCCATAACTTTTGGATGACATTAAAAGTTGTGCAAACTTTGAATTTTCAGTTTAGGTTTGTAAAAATCCACTTCTCAGTTACCATTCACAGCTATGATACTTTATTGGGTAGTTGAACATACATGTAGTCACTGAATGCAAAAGGTAAGCACATGGGTTCCTATCAAAAGTAAAGTTTTCACATATGGTTATAGGTCAAACTCTGTGGACATTTGTGTCTCCAGTTTGTTGATAACTTTACTCATGCATGGGTTGTCCTGATATTTACACATGTATGTGTACAGTCTGTGTTGTTCAGAAACAATCGACCCTCCAGCACTTTCAGTCCTTTGATTTTTTCACTGGTGTCCATTTTGTTTTGGACAAGTTACCTTACAAATAGTAACAATATTTTATATTTATACCGTGTCCTATCCCCGCATTTAGACAGTGACGTATACATTCTTTAATAAGTCGATTCATATCATTCAATAACAGTAAAGTTTTTTTACTACACGTCAGTCAGTAGATGTGGTGGCTTGTCAGTTTCTGAGCTTCTGAATCGACTCGCACCTAAGTTAACTCGTACTTCAGTCATCTCGTACCCTAATTTGTCAACATTTTGTAGTCAACTCGTACCTTCTATTTCCAAACTTCAGTTTTAACCAAGTACTGGTATGTAATTAAAGTCGGTGCAATATGAAATATATCCCGATTTTATTTAAATCATGGTTATACTATAACGTTTATATATTGACCCAGTTGAAATTAATTTTGTTTTTGTTTTTGCGCCAAAAGTAAGCGTTTGCTTCATGTGAGCACTCTGGTGCTGGTGCTCTTTTCTCAAAATACAACTAAAACACAAAAGAAGGCGTGGTGGCAAATATCTTAATAATGTTTACCAACAACTATCATTTCGGCGATTTGTAAAAACAATTTATTCAAGATAATCATAACTTGTTAGTTCAATGCGGCGATAAAACGAATGCATTAGTTAAACAATGCAATTTAGAATAGATCTCGTTGAATCCGATGCCTCAACATCAACCATCACCAATTTCCAAAATATTTACATGCCAGTTTGTTTGTTGGCCCGCTGCGATACTTTGTTTTACAGTTTTTCTTGTTTATCAACTTTTACGAAGCTATGCATTAACTGGTAATGAACAACATACGTCATTATATTATTGGCTAAGACCCCTACTGTGATACACAAGTGTGTCTGGCCCCCATGTACAATTCGCACATTATTTTACATATGTATTAACTGCCATCCGGCGGAGCCGACTAATTCCCAATTTCCTCTCTCTCTCTCTTCGAGGTTGATTCAATCTGGAATGAGTCTCGAGCGAGTATTATACATGTGTAAGTTGTTAGAACTTGTTTCGCAATCGAGAATAAATAAATTAGTAATTCAAATAGTACCTTGGATTAACTAAGAAATAATAATTGTGTCTCTTTATTTTATTGAATAAAATTTAGTCAGGTGTTTGTATGCGTAGTAATCCAATCACGAGTGCAGATTGTTTTCTTATATTTACATTTTCTTATATATAATAAGGTGTTGCTCTTTTCCTTGTTTATCCATAAATTCGATTTAAGATAAAAATATCATTAAAATTATTGGTCAGACTATACAATTATTTCACCGGAAGACTCTAATGTGACTCTCTGCAAAGAATGTCCAAGAAATATTATTATTCCATCAACATGGCCGCCAGAGATGTATGTGTCTTAGGGCCATATATGTACGTAGGGGTGACTACTTGTGTGTAAAGTGGTGAAAAGTAGTATATCGATTTATTTTGTCGTTTAATATCTAATCTTGGAGTGTTACGTATGTAAGGTACCCGTGAAGTGGCATGTGATACATTTTTTTTATTTCGTAAAAAACGAGATAAGATTTTGTAAAAATATTATAAGATTTCGTTTAAAACGAAATAAATGTATCACATGTCACTTCACGGGCACCGTACGAATGCACATGTTTACGTACTTAAATGGTCCGTATTAAACTTAACTTTAGACATAAAATATACATGTATGTATATTCTTCATTCGTAATCAGTCAATAGTAGTGTTAAATGTACAGTATATTCAAGTAATTGCACGCCAATAGTCATGGAGCAAATATAGAGAATAATTGTTGATTATTGTGTAATATCACGATTTATTAAATAAATATTGTTTATTGGCTCTAATATTCGTTAAGTACCCGACGTAATAAAATAGGAAGAGCTTTCATAAAATTGAAAGACAGGGCCAATAACAAAAATCCAGGGCCAATATCACTTATTGGACCGGTCCAATAAAAGATTGCTGACGACTGATTGGCTGTTGAGAAATCTGAGCTTCCGATTGGCTGATACTTTCAGATGTTTAGTTTCTCGAAAACGAAAACTGCCGCCATCTTGAATTCTGTTGAAATCAGCATCGAAGTTAAAAATCAACTTTTAATCAATTTCTGTCTGGGATAGAAAATGCTCCAACTAAGAAAACGAGTACCCACATCAATATGTTTATTTCAAAAGTGAATATGTTAGAGGTATTTCTATTTACAGCCCTGCGTGTAGGGCCTACTGTCTGTTTCTGACGAGTTACTGCCAGTGAAGATGATGGTCAATAAACATTGAATAATTTATAGTTTGATAAGTTCATTAATAAAATTGTCATTAAATGAGTGATTTGATATAAGCCCTAACATTTGTCCTCTGGCACTCGTTTTGGCCC
The DNA here is from genome assembly GCA_022818135.1 of Saxidomus purpurata. NCBI lineage: Eukaryota > Metazoa > Mollusca > Bivalvia > Venerida > Veneridae > Saxidomus > Saxidomus purpurata. The sequence continues at coordinate 57,487 of JAFMSR010000035.1, forward strand.
TCGCCCTACAGGATCGGGCCTATACGAATGCCCACGGACAAATAACAGGGCCAATATCAAATCACTCATTTATTAACATATAATAATTTCAACGAATCGGCACTAAAAGTGATATTTTCACGAGAGGCGGAGGCACGATTTTCCTGTTAATTTTATGTTTCAAACTCTACTTTTGTTGAGTTTATTTCAATTAAATGTCGAAAATCACTGGAAACGTCATCAGAAAGCATTACAAACATTACGTCATTTTAACGACGTTATGGGCGTGTGGTTTCCGACATTCACTACCTCTTGTATGCATTTTGACGTTTATTAAGGTAGAGAATTTGGATAATTTTCATGGGGATATAATCGATAAACAAATATATGTTTATTGTTTTAGTGTATAAGAAAAGAACGAAGAGTGAGGAATGAATTCAAATTCAAACACTAATTAAAGCTTTGGATTACTTTTATTTAAATCGTTTCAAACAAACATGCAGTCGCTGCCTTGTGTTTGTTATTTGCAATAAGGATTCAGCTTCTCTACATTTGTTATAGCACTGGATAATCTACAATAAGAACAGAAATATATTAAAATTAATTATATTGAAGATAGAAAATACTTCCAGTTTAAATTGAAGATAGAATAAAAACTTCAAGTTTAAATTGTAAACGTGAATTGAAAAAAATTCTTACTTTTCTATCAATATTTTCCGTATCGTTTTCCACCCTTGCGTCTGTATCCTCCACTAATTCCGTGACCAAAGCCACCACCAATGCCGCCATAGCCGTAACCTCCATACCCACCCCCAAGGCCACCGTAGCCATATCCACTTCCGTAACCACCCCATCCGCCATGTCCAATTCCACCACCGTAGCCACCTCCGTAACCACCTCCGTAACCACCTCCGTAACCACCAAAGCCACCCATTCCATAGCCGTAACCACCTCCGTATCCACCCAAGCTGCCGTAACCAATGCCACCTCCGTAACCGCCCCAACCACTTCCTATTCCGTATCCATAACCACCGCCTCCGTAACCACCCCAACCACCACTATTACCTGAAAGTATATTCACATAATATTTGTTGATACATTTTTACATTAAAGAAAATACTAAGAGATATTTAAGCTAAAGATAAAGGTAGAAAATATATGTGAACAAATCGCCTTCCTTCAGGAATGACGATTTAGTTAACTGATAAACGCGTAAGAGCGATAGGTGGAACTTCCAACAGGTTAGTCTGGTTAATCGAACTTCAAGATTGAGAAAAGCCTTTTTATACGTTAAGACATTTTTAATACAAAACAGTCTTGTATTGAAAAGATATCGTATTCAATGTTTTGCGGAATTTTTGAAAAACCATACGATATATAACTTATAGCAAATGTTGTCGTATTCATAGTGCAACCCCTTTTATCATAAAAATTATTTACTAAAACACACTTTGTATGTGCATTTTAATTCATTTTTAAACATGCCAATTAGATAGCCACATGAAATTATTGAGGTCGTTAAAGCTACGAAAATGAAAATTACACTATTCAAAAACAGAACTAGATATTTTGTTATATCTTACCATAGTAATTAAATGCTGTTGCCAAGGCAACACTCAACGCCAAACACAAAAGTCGCAACATTTTTCACCTGCAAGTCTGAAAAATTAATGTTGATAATGTATCTGGTTCGTAAAGGAAAGAAAAGAAAAGGAAATCAATATCTTTTTACGGCATTGCGAAACAAAAAGTGTTTGTAAATCTAAATGTAACCATTATGTAACCACGCAAATACGTGCTATGAGAATTTATTCATATTTATTTTTGCTAAGAAACTTAAGGAAAATAATTGATATATTTATTAATATATATTCACCTGTTATTTTTCTGACAGTCTACACTCCTTTCTAAACGAATGATATCCTTTGAGCGGCTTCTCGGAGGGATGCATATATACATGAGATGATTCATCGGTATGACAAACTTGATGACCATTGATTGTCTTTTGTAACTTCACTGATTGATAGATGGTAGGCATATATGACTAGTTTGAACCATTTACTGCAATAACATTCCCTTTTAGTATTGTCAGTCACTATTAACTGTCAATAAAGAAGTTATTTAAAGTAAGCATGTATTTTATGCTGCCCGATAGGTTACTGTTGATGACCGTTGTGATGTCGAACTAGTAGACAGACCGCGTACAGAACTGTAACACGGATACAGCTCCTTTCGAATATAGCTCCCCAGTCAGCTGTATTTGGTGTATATGAACGAATACAGCTCCCCGGTGCGCTTCAACGAATACAGCTCCCCTAATCAAATGGAAGCTGTATTCGGGTTTCTTGTACCTTTTTTCGAATAGAGCGCCCAAGTGACCCGACGCAACAAAGACATATCATTCGTTAATACAATATACGCGGCAAAGAATTTATAATAGAATAACAAGGATCCATTCCGCTATTCAGGATGCAGTGTAACACCGGATACAGCTCCTTTCGAATACAGCTCCCTTGGTGTAGCGGAGCTGTATTCGAACCAAAGCATATGCACATTCGAATAAAGCTCCCTATGTTTGATCAAACGGACATGATAAAACGGATTAAATGACAGAAGTCTGAGTACGTGGTGATGTGTCTTTTGGCCAAATGAATTTATGTCTCCACTTTAGGAAGAAGCTTGGCCGTTCCGAAAACTTTTAAGTCAATGACCAAATTGTAGTTCGAAAGCTTTGGTCCATCTGTCCGAACCTACCCTCAGTGTATGTTGTCTTATCAGTCCGTCTGTCGGGCCTTACGCCCTGGTGTGAATGTGCTTCATTCCGTCAACAATTTATTTATGAAATGAAGTACAAAACCACTTAAATTACCGCCTTATGTATGAAAAAATGTTTGTTTAATTAAATTAATTCTTCAATTCCAACAAAAAAAGTCATTAAACCTCTAAGTTTCGTTCAACCACTAGTCTAACACGGAAGAACAAAAAGACAAACATCCCAGGGCTAAGTACTGCATCCTGAATAGCGGGATGGATCCTTCTTATTATATAATAAATTCCGTGCCGCAATGAAACGCCTTAAATACACGTCTATGTTGCATCGGGTCACTGGGGAGCTCTATTCGAAAAAAAGGTACAAGAACCCCGAATACAGCTCCCATTTGATTAGGGGAGCTTTTTTCGTTAATGCGCGCCGAATACAGCTCTCCGGGGAGCTGTATTCGTTAATGCGCACCGAATACAGCTCTCCGGGGAGCTGTTTTCGAAAGGAGCTGTACCCGTTGTTACAATATAGTACTTAGCCATGGGATGTTTGTCTTTTAGGCGGACAGTTGAATTAAAATTTGAAGAATTTCTTTTTTTTTTTACTGATATTGAATAACAATTTTCTTTCAATAATTCATCATTGTTTTCATATGATGATAGCGCATAAGGCACACAACATGTTGACGGAGTGAAGCTCATACCCATCAGGGTGTATGGCCTGACAGACGGACAGATAAGACAACAGACAGGGTAGGACAGCAGACATATGGTGGGTGAAATAGACTGACAGAATAGATGTAACATGCAGTATATTTAACATGCGTTAGATGTTTTTAGGCAATTAAGGTTTCTTATTTCTATCTGTGGACATTTTTAATATAGGGATCACGTTCTTTATATATTCTAGTAAAGCAAAACATAGTGAGCTTTATTCGAATTTGCATATGTTTTGCTTCAAATACAGCTCTGCTATACCAAGGGAGCTGTATTCGAAAGGAGCTATATCCGGTGTTACACAGCATATTGCAGTAGGAACCTGTTTTTATAAACTACGCATAAACGTTTGCAGTTAGGTGTGTGAGACTAAATCTTACTCAAATTCCGTAATATCGATCTAATGACACTATTCATATTATATTATACACAGATATCATGATTTTTTTACGAGTGCCACCTACCGCTGTTTTACGGCATCATCGAGTACTTTCACTCTCTAAAAAGCCCAAAATATCCACGAAATAATGTTCACAGTAAAGTTCAAGACTTACTGTGTATATTTGTACAACATTTCTTAATCCAAACAGGTTTGCATGATAATGTCTAAACCAAAGAAAAGTTTTAAAAACAATAGCTGTCCATTATAAGTGATGAATGCCCCCAAAGCGGTGTCTCACAGTCTGTCACCTGTAGTAGGGACCAGGAACTTGGGCACGGCACTATATCTCCATGTGCTGAACATTTGTTCCAATTCAATTTAAAATCCTTTAATTTATAACAGAGTTACAATCCACAAATGAATATTGTGCATATACACAGGACCCCTGACTTCAAAGTGTGACCTTCATTTCAAGGTAAGGACACGGGACTTGTGCATGCCATGTCATATCCATGTACTCAACAATTGTGACATGTAATTTTGAAATTCATCAATGCATGACAGAGTTAGCACGTAAACAGGATTCCCTTACTTTTAAACTCTAAATGTGACAATGACTTTTGAGATAGGGATGTTGATCTTGCACGCGACGCGTCTTCTTGGTGTAGTGGACACTTGCGCAGAGTTATTTACAAAATCTATCAATTCATGGCAAAATTGCAGCACAGACACGAAAAAAAGGAAGTGCAGATAATCATTCGGACGGCCTGATTTTAATATGCACATCTTTGGGGGGCATAAAAAGTTTCCACCATGTTGCAAGTTTTACAGGTCACCTACATACGTATTTGTCGCATATCTTATACATAATTTAGTTGCCATATTCCTATAAAAACTTTGCGATTCTCACAATTGATCAATATAGCAATGTTAAAGTGTCTTTAACAGTAACAGGAAATGAATGACGTATCTTTTCTATAGAAAATGTTACTAAAGTAAATAGAGTAAGGTATATAATTTATTTTATTATGTACAGTCAAAAATGTCGCATGGCTGACAGGACATTTGTTGTGGTCACGTTGTATCTTAGAAGATGCTTAGGAATTTTATATTGACAACAATTTGAAATATAATACAATAAAACGTAGTACATGTATGTTAAATAATGAGAGCCCATGTAAGAATGGTATCATCTGAAAGCGTATTTATTCTTTAAAAATAATTATATAAAATTGACAAAATCAATGTTAAGCTTTATGAAATCTTTATTTTTAGTTCAAACTTTTCCATAATACTTGAACAAAAATACAGCTGTTAATGCTTTTACGTACTTGTGTGGTCATCTTTTTGACATATTCTCTTTTCAAAAGATAACGCCCATTTAAGTGATGCTCCTTGTAAATGTATTCTCTTGGGATTAAAAATTAAAATATCTTATAAAGTCTGTTACTTCAAATTTATTTGCTTAGAAGATAGCTATACCTCTTTAACGCATCTCTCATAGTTTGCGGTTTTGTTGAGAACGAGCGCGGAATGACCGTAAATGGTAAAACATGACAATGGTATTATAAAGATATAACTTCGGCTGATATTGGGATCTATAAAACATATTTAGCTTTATTCATTTATATGTCGTTAGAACTTAATTACATTCTGATTTCTAGTATATTTCTATTGCCTTGAATTCATTACTATTGAGTCTTGAGTTTTTAGCAATGAGATTGTTTTGTGGTAATATATTAAACTGTTCCATGTGCATTACATTCAGTTTAAAAAGCACATTTGAGATAGTAACTTTAGATATAACTATCCTTTATAATTAAAACGCCATTCAAAAATAAATCGATGACGTCACGATGTCTTTTAGTCAGTTATCGTGATTCTCCTCGCCTTAGTCTTGAAAACGAATTGACGTCACCAAAATACGTGCGCATGTGAATAGTCATTTCACACGCAGAACTTTTTCCTAACCATATCCTTTAGAAGATTATTTAATACACTGCTACTGACGCAACTATTACGTATGCAGGAAGCCATTTTCCAATAGATCGTGTGCGTTCTATTGCTCATTTCATATAAAATTAAAAATCGCAATCACAGTTTCAAAGAACCAGACAAAAACGCCAACTTCTTGAGGATAATTCCCATAGTGTTCGAAAATTTATCAAGAATGTACTCTAATACTCAAACAGACAGACTTTATCTACTGAAGAGCTGTATCAAGGAAATTCAGTGCGCTATGGTCATTGTGGGTCACCAGACACCATACATCACATTAAAGTATTCTCTTGACTAAGTGACCACACTAAATGCACTGATTTTAGTAGAATACAGCTTCAGATGTCATTAATCACTGAAAAGAATGCTTCTGTGGACGTAGAAATGTCGGTGTCCTCAGAATAACGTACATATATAGCCTAATTCCGTTTTCACAAAAACTTGATCTTTTATTTATGTCTAATTATTTTTTGTTTTCTCTTTGAGAAGCATTTTGTTTTTATAAATTCTCTAGGACACTCGTGTTGGTGAAACGACACAAATCAAGACAGCAGTTTTAAAAGACATCTTTTGTTGATTCTATTTACTCTCTTGTACGTGATTGTAATTAAAATTTACAATATTTCATATTAATCTGACATCCCTGTATTGATTTTTTTTTCATTTTTAAATCCGAGTGAACGGCCGAATCCCTATCGCGTTTTCTTAACCGTTGGTCAAGTTTTGACAAAATTTGGCTGTTGTATTTAAAAAGAAACGGAAAATCGTGCCTGTCGTGATCTTGCGTCACGTCTATCATACTTGTCTAAAGCCTTGAAAGGTATTCAAAATTAACATATATATGTTGCCATGGCAAACGAAGCTCCTTTAAAATGGGTACACTATGTATATCCAGAACAATTAAAAAAAGAATAAAAGGCCATGACAGATACTGTTTGCTTTTCCACTAATATTGGTGACTTAAAATGATCAACTTTAATCAAAAATACAGTATTATGCTTATTAGATTTGACAGTTCCTTAGACACATACAATCTGTCACCAAGCTTGGTTTTCTCACACGATACTTCAGTTGTAATCTAACTGCCTGGTAATTTCTATAAACGAGAATATTACTTTTAGAAAATTAACAGTTAATTTCTCACGAGTCCTCTCGATTCTAAAAATAATTGCAATATTATATATATGTACGTGAAAACTCTTACTAAATGAATAATTAACATTGTTAAAACCTCTTCCAGTGTAACATTAGATCAAAGATTCTGAGAAAGTTCAGCCACTGGGACATATTACAGACGCAGCTGTACGATTGGTTTTAGTGAGTAACGCACAGAAAACGTAAATAAGATTATATAGGTTTTGCAAGTGCCATAAAAATGGGCGACTTGGTTGATTTTGTATATTTGAATGGGTTCATTACGGAGCCGGTACCGCTTGAATAGTTTTGTGTTGCACTTTGTCTGCGTGTCCGTCGGTCCATCCATCCGTGACATAAACTTAACATTTGCTACAACTTAGCTATTTCTTAAGTCTTCATCCAATTTTCAAATTGTATTGTTTATGACAAAAGGGTCGTAATGCCGCCAAATTTTGTAGGTAAATAATTATGTCCCTTTTTGTACTTAGATGTTGGCTATAACTATGCTTTTTCTTCAGATTTCTTCATCAAACTTTGAAATTCGAACAAAAATCTATCAAATTTTAAAATACGAAAATCCGATGTGGTGTTGATTGTGGTATCCATACAACTATGACAACCTCTCGCCTTAAAATCCTTTATTATCCTGCTGTGCTGGTTGTGGTCTCACATATTTTACAACATGTGCGACTTTTAGAATATTCATTAACTTGTTAAATGTCGGTAAGTATTTGCTTCACATAAAACCCGAGTTGTGTTCTAATTTGGATGTACATTCTTACTTACCAACCAGCCTTCCATTCCATATACTTCTTTAATATTTACGGTTTGTTAAGTTGACCAAGACTTGATTAATTGAAACAAAACCTATAGAGAAAAAATTTCGGAAAGTCGAATTGTAAACTTTTGAGAAGCTTGATAGTCAAATTATATACCGATATTTGGTCATTTTTTATGCTGAGAAACAAGTATTTAATTTCACTTTCAAAACACATGATTTTCGCAAATTTTACATGATAAAACGGTATCTAAACTTGATCAGATATCCCCAAGTTACATTTTCAATGTTAAGCCTTATGTAGGGTGATATCTTATACCGACATCTATTTCCGGGAACGTGCATTCGTATTCGTTTCGTGTCTGTAGTTGAAGTTTCAATTTTTACACTTGCGTGAGTGTACGCCTACACAAACCTGCCTTCTTTTCGAAGAAATATTTATGGAGACAGGAAGTATTTTAAAGCTGACATGCTATAATGCGAACTTGTTTTAGGTCTGGGTCGATAATCATACCTTAAATGTCAAATCGCGTTAAACTGATCTAAGACCTTCGTCGGTTTGAAATATGTTGTAACTTCTAGGTTTTGCAATATATTTGCATGTGATAAACACTATATCGGCATCTGTGTACAGAGAAGTATTGGAGAAAATGATGGATTATAGACTAGATGATACGCCAGTTAAATATGCTTTTTATCATAATCAAATCTATTTTGCTTCGTCTAATCCTGTAATGATCATGTTCAGCTTGCACTGAACACAATATGCACAGCATTGTTTAAATGTATAGATATCCCATCTTCCTGTAAGATGGCTCAATCTCGTATAGAAGCGGTTACTATAACTATGTTTTTACACAGTTCTTTGGACACACATCGTTTGTATGCTTTGTTAATTTAAGTTCTTCTTGGGATGCATTGTTTGGTCTTTTTTTTGGATAAGATATGCATTGAATATTGTTTTACGTGAAATAAAATATATGTATTTGTTTTCGTAATACTTGATAGAAGCCGCCGAAGATATCATACAAAAGGTAATGGAAGCGAAGAACGATAGGAAATGGTATTGAGATAAATCTAACCTTTTCTACTTTATAAGCAGTGAAGGCCTATACAACCTTTAGATGATTGGTAGTTTGTGATTTGGAGCTTATTCAGATAATGCCTTTGATAATTCGGATAAATGAGGTCTCGGATTTACGAGTCCCTAGCCGCTGACGTAGACAAAATTGCAGTTCAAGCCGATAATTACATTGTACGGCGTACGATCTATCAAGAATTCACAGATGACATTGCTTGTAGAGCAAATCGAGTTTCTATCAAGATGCTGTATAAATATCTATAAATGTACCCGTTTATAAATGTGGTATATGGTTTGATATGAACAACTAAGTGTTTTGGTGAGATAGAAATAAACTATAAAATAGTCAATCCCCAGGTGATTTTATTTTGCCTCCCAAAAGACCAAGGCAAATGGAAACCGTTAAAAAAAAGAAAACCGTGTTGTGGTATTTAAACATGCAATTACATAAGAGGTCAAATAATTCTCCATTTCGTCACTCTATTTCAGAGATGTGGAACGCTTATTTTCACATATCTTATACTGGACTATGCTTAGACATTTTAGTGTAATATAAAATAAGAAAACTTAATTCCAGTAGGTAATTATTCTTTGTTATTTTGAAGTAACCTAAAATTATATTAAGTTGACACACATTTCAACACAGCTTGCTTCTGAATATTCCAGGGTATTTGCTAGAATAGTTGTCACAGTGATAGATTCTTCAAATTAAAAGCTTTCCCACATTGTAAGCTCATATTTTAATATGCATTAAATTAAAGTTTTATAACCTTTAAGGTAATTTTAACTATATGCTATCACTAAATGTCAATATTTATCATAATAGCAAAGAAAGCACCACGGAAAGTTCAAATAAGCGTCATTCAAATAGACAATTTCATACGCTCTCGTTTTTGTACATTATTCATTTTTGGCCAAACAGCACCGTTAAGATAAAAAGTATGCCACGTAGCTTTGAAAATAATGTTGCACAGTACTAAAAACATACCACTTGTAGGAATTATATCTTAACAAGGGAAGTTTTTTGTAGATAGGGCACAGTCAGACTAAATTCATAATTTATATGTAAGTATTTCATTTTCTTTTGTCTAATGGTAAGACATTTTACGACTTAGGATAAGACATGTCTCTTTCATAAAGAATATTCTGGAAACAAACATTGAACAAATATGCACTCCAGAGAAGTATTAAAACCCCTTTTAAATGATTTCTTATGTCATAAAAACAATACAATTACTGCGGCTGAGGTTGTAAGTATTATTATTGATGTTAACTTTTTCGATTTAAAATTCGTGATTACTTGTTTCAAGAATAATTTCTGTCTGAAAACATTGTAATAGAAAGGTATTTTATGTTTTAAATTGTGTGCGCGTGACTTCTGTGGAGGTTTGAAAATCCTTGGTCGTTTCTAAGAATACATTGTAAATGCAGATGTGCTGAAAAGATCTTTCGAGGATCAGTACAATATTAACGACACTATCACCCCGCGGTCGGTCTGGTCAACATACCTCATATATTATGTCTTCTCTCAACTAATTGACAACGCTAAAATACAGTTAGGTAAATTAATAATTAAGCTGTCATTAATCACTGTGATGAATGCTTATGTCGACGTAAAAATGTCACGATTTTCACAGACTTACGTACGTGTTTGACCCAAGGTATGTCCAGAAGGACAAAGCTTTATAACTACATTTCCTTGCTGTTGTTTTCTACGTAGTTGTCTGGTTTAGAAAATTGTACAGAAGAAACATACAAATCTGGATAATGGTTTCGACCTTAGTCTCTGTTGACTTTATGTAGTCAGTTATATGCGATTTTCTTTTGCAATTTTATTTACAAAAGTCTTATTTTATTAGGGGTCAAAAGGAAAATTCGTTATGTTAAAACTTTATAAAAGATTTGTTTCTCAGTTACCTAAATAGAAAATGATCAAATATCAGAACATAAGTTAACTATCAAACTTCACAATTGGACTGCGAGTGTCGCTACCAGTCATTTCCTCGTCCCGGAAATAGATGTTGGGATAAGATAACAATCTAAGGTTTAACATTGGAAATACAACTGCATGTGTTCCATTCGGTAATTTCACTGTATTTCAATATCTAAAGTGGTGTTCAACAGCAGAGCAAAACTCGCAGTACCATGGACGCAAAAGGCATGTTATTTTAACATTACAGACATTTTTTTGTGTTTGTTTGTTATACAGATGACTGTTATAGTGAAGCCGGAATGAAATGGCACCAGTAGGATAGAATTACATGTGTCTTAAAGTGACATTATGTGCATCTTCCTGCATATAGTGTATTTTTGGTGACAGTTTAATAAAAGCAATGTTCGGTTGCATTGCATTTAAATGTGTTAAACTTATGATAATGCCACATTAGTATTTGAAGTTGGTGCTTTAGAAATAAAAAATAGGACCAATAAAATAATAGCTCCTTTCTTCACAGTGATCTCCCTTGTGTTTTTGTTGCTGTTGGTAGAGATTTTGGCAGTGGAAGGGAAGCAACTCCTGCATGCAGTTGTTTTCTTTTAAATCGACTCTTCCAGTCAAATAAGGAAAAGTAATATTTGGAAAGTTATTATTTCGTACTGGTAGCAGGAAGAGTTTGGTGTATTGGGTTAAAAGCTATTATTTCCTCTACCCTTTTTACACACACCTATTTCAGCTGGAATTTTACTTGAAAAAAAAATGTGCATAATTCCACTTTAAAGTTTAGATAAAATTTTGTTTTGAATATCTGGTCATTAAACGTGATTTTTCTTGACCTAGCAATAGTAAATCCGTAAAAGTACCAATACTATGTAGTCTTGTAATTACTACTTACAATATTGCATGCGACTCAACAGTCTAACATAACAGTCTAAGATAACTAAAACAACGGAAAATTGAAAAAAAAACATATACCCTGATTTTATCTTGTGCCCAACAGACATGAAATTTTCAGACTACTTCTATGTGTTCGAAAACTAGTGTTCGAAGAACTGAGTGCCTTTGTCAAATTACAGTTGTGATCATTTTTGCACCTTTCCTATTTTCGACATAGGCATATGCTATGTCATGTCCACACATCTTCAAATAAAGTGCAACGTGTAGAAACACAAACATTCAAGTTAGAAAAGATCGACTGGCAGACGTACTGACCTTTACGTTAAGCTCAAAAAAATCGCCTTGCTCCAATTATAGTACATGGTGAACTGTGATTTTCGATACGATAGGAAAATTCCGTGTAGCTTAGGAGAAAAAAACAGAATCATGAAGTTCGTAAACAGTGTGATTTAAATCTTTGCCACCAATAAGTGGATGAGTTATAGAAGCTACAGAACATATAAAACACAGGATTAGTGTAGCGTAGAATGATAGTAACTATTATTGAGATAAATCTAACCTCTTCAGCTCCGTGGAGCTGTATTCGAAAGGAGCTGTATCCGGTGTTACAATGCTCTATGCAGTCGACAGCCGATTGGTAGGCCCTGATTTGGAGCTTTATCACATAATGCTATTGATAATTCGGATGAATTATGTATCAGTTTTACGAGTCCCTAGTCGCTTGCTTAGACAAGTTCGGGACATATTGTAGTTAAAGTCGATGATTGAATACTGTCTAGTGTTTAATCAATCAGGAATTTATTGAAGCCATTGTCTGTTACACTGATTGTGTCAAGAAAAATGTTTTATACACATATTGATGTCTTAATTATTAGAACTTGCAGTCAATATTTTTTATTACCATTAAATGGACATTAAGAACTGTCACAGTGATATATTTCCGTTTAAATGGAATTCAAATGCGAAACCATCCGAGAACACGACAATTTTCTAAAGACCTCATTAGGCTACGATGAATATTGGCGGCTCGCCTCAGCGGCTTTTACTATGAAACAACATCTAAAACACAGCTAAAAGCACATGGCTTCCAGCGTCTGCGAACGCTACTTTAACTGATTTTGATGTTTGAAACAAATCAAACTAGATCCCCCCCCCCCACCGCAAAAAAGAAACACAAACGGATAAATCATTTAATATATATTCAAGCTTAACCGAATATAGATACTTATTGGTCCAAAAGTAAGACAAAAACCGATGTCAGACAGCTCACGTCGAAAAAAATGTTTGTTCTATTTCAACCATCTACTTTGAATACAGACAAGTCATTTTAAGCTTATTCTGCACTAATCATAGATTTTATTAGGTTCATAGACGGGTTAATGCTACTTTCCCGTGCTCATAGATTGTCATATTGGCTCTTAGCGAATATGATGCAGACCTTGAGAATTACTAGAGATCAAAGACCTCTGATACCATACATATACTCTAAATCGAAACAATTCGAGATGAATAAATTCGTGCTATCGTTTCGCGAATTTCGAATTTTCCCGAAATCAAATATTTCGCGATGTTTAATTTCACTTAGATATCTGATTATAGACTTTCCCGTCGCGAAAATTAAGTTCTCAATACGTATTTCTGCAAACAATCGTGAAAGTTGCGCCACGGCAGAAAGGTCATTTCACACAGTAATAATCAGTCGCTATGAATAATAGTTACTGCTTCTCTAAAATCAGTTGGTAGCTTTGTTAGTAAAGTACATTAGTGGAACTTAACCTTTGGAAATTCATGACACAATCAGAAATGATACACTTTAATATAAATTTAGCTAGTAAATGTAGTGTAAATACAAAACGAAAATTTCTGTAAGATACCGCATGGAGATACTTTAGCACATAGAGTAACGTACAGATATTTAAAAATTGCATTGTAACTATAAATTCACCCAGTGTCTAACAGTCCTAAGATATAAACAAAACCACAATGGTAAGACTACAAAATTGAAGTAAAAAATTCATCAAATTTACTTTATTTAAGGTTTCAAACAGGTATTACCCATTCCATGACCAAATAAAACATATCTTGATTTCTCTAAAAATTTAAGAAGCACCGATGTATAAATGTAAGTTAACATTTCTTATTCCTCTACTATTTCCCTACGTATTTGTGTTTCGAATCTGCTTGAAAATGCAGGATTTGTATCGTGCATTATACGTATGTTCACAACACGAGATTGATAACCATGGCTAATCTTAGATATATTACAAATAGTATGGTGTTAACAGCGTATTTTTTCAGCATCGTTACGTTTAACGTAGTAGCAATACAAGTATAGACTTGCTTAACATTACATTCTCGCCACATCTAACATTTGCTCCATTTGTCACAATGAAGGATAAATGCTCATTGGAAATAAATGTCGTTATATTAATTTCTCTGCATAATATACACATAATTTGTTACAATATGGCTCTGAAATCAATTTTCACAAAATAACGTTAGACATAATTGACTTACTTATTATATTTGTTTTTAAAAACATAAAAATACAACCTATCTGGCTTCAACAACCCGTGACCTAACTCAAGCTCAAGACACATGTGTGTGCAAACAGCAATATAATATGACAGTTGCAAATAGTATTTCATTTATTTTGAGGGCAGTACTGTACTTTTCATTTTTTTGTCATAACTGTTACTGATCTATGTTAACAGTTCATCAATAAATATATATCATTAATTATATATTGGATGATTTATTTCTATTCTGTAAATGATAAACATATACTGCTTTACCTTTTGATATTGGAACATTAACGTCTTGTTTTATTTTCTCTCATATGTTATTGGTCATCGATCTTTACACTTGAAGTTGACAAATACGCGCATCTGATATGCCTAATATTGTCCAATATATCATTTTTGTTATTTATTAGTTATTGTTAAATAACACGGAATTTCAAAGCGTTGCATTTTTAGTTGACACAGACGAATTAGAATAACAATATTTTTCTTCCTCGTGTTTTTAGTATTACCTTGCACATCACAGCTATATTTAACCAGTTGATACCTGTTTACAACTTGCTGCCAAACAACAGTTTTCATACATGTATTGTTTATTGTAACTGTATCAGATCGGTGTTTATTTTCATACACAAGTTCGATGGGAGTAGATAAACTGTCACTGTAAATTACATAAACTGTCGAGGAAACTTATGTTAATTTTTTTCACAAAGTGATGTACACGTGTGTAAAGTGTCAGTACCTCAGCTATCCAAGATATGGAGGTGACTCAAACAATTCTACATAATTCAAACTGTGCTTTGGACAATGCCGAAAGACCAAAATCAATATACGTGGTCTACACAAAATTAAAAAAGGCATCAAATAAGTCAAAAAACAGGGTTGGAGAAAATGAACTATGTTAAGGACAGTGTAAAACTACTGTAGCGTAAAAAAGTAGGTCAACAAGTCAAGGTTTAGATCAACCCATGTATGAGTTGAAAATATGTTTGCAAAACTTATCATGTGGTTTACATTTCATCACTTTAGCTTCAAAAGCAAGAAAGTAAGCCAAAAAAGGGCGTGGTAAATTTTGTCATCGTGGTATAATTAGAATAGTCATTGGAGCAATACTGAATGGCAAACAGCTAATCTCCGTACCTTGTAATTAAGAAAAGAAAATTTATTTTTTGAAAATATTCTATGTATGTCTATGAAAATAATGACCCTAGGATTAGGTCAGTAGTGATCAAAGGGTATAAGCTGACTAGATATAAGACAACTAGATAATGCTACATCATTAATGCGAGGACGGGGCGAATGTTGCCTCTAGGAGCATGAATTGAATAACAAAAATTGAGGATTGTAACTGTTTTCCTATATAAGTCTATGTAAAATAAGTGACCACAAAGGTAAACCCAATTTGACCGTAAAAATGCAACATACAAATATCTAAGTTCTAGGCTTTGTGGTTTTGGAGGTGAAGCTTCTAAAATATCTACTATACAGTACAAGTCTATGCAAAACAAGTGACAACCCGGCGGGGCCAATTTACATCCAAGAGACATGATTTGAACACACTGATAAGAGGACCACTAGCAAATGCTTTACACCAAGTATCTAAGGTCTGTGACTTGTGGTTTTGGAAAAGAAGCTTTTCAAAGACATCTATATTTGTTCAGTAAACCAGAACCATTTGAAACACGCTATTTTTTTTTTTGAGAAAAATCTTGTAATTAAGAAAAATAGACGAAACCCGTGGTTAAAGTTGTTGTTTTGCAGTTTTATGCACCTTATCTTTGGAACAATGTTTAAACAAAGTGAAAGCAGACCTTACATAACTTCCTTTTAAGTAAGATTCAATAGTTGTTGTATGGTGATTGTATTAAGTCAGTATTCATTGACTGCAGGTATGGAAGAGGTGTGCTCTATATTTTTGTTATGCTGCAGCTTGCAACACAAGTGTAAAATGTCTTGTTTTAGTAAACAAGAGCTGCGAATGTCTTCACATTGTCTACCCGTTTAACATGTCAAACAGCTGAACATTTTGATGCAAGATACACAATGATGCACTTTATTAACTGCAGCTGTGTGCACATACTTTGCTGCAGGCATGCAGACTATGCATGGTATAGTCTGCAGCCCTACATACTATGCATGGTATAGTCTGCAGACCTGCAGAGTATGCATGGTATAGTCTGCAGACATGCAATTACAGAATACCTGTTCTTTATGGTTGTACATATTTTGCTTCAGGCATGCAGAGTATGCATGGTACAAACTGCAGACAGACAATGACTTTAAGAAGTAAATGCAGTTACTTATTTCTTGTGTAAGGGATCTGGTTCATCAACTGCAAAATTGTATGCTACATAAAGTAGTTGGACTATTGATGCAGTGTATTATCTGCTCAATGTGACCAACGGATGTGCTGTTCTAAAATTGTCTGTACACTCCACGTGGTTGTCAATGAATTTGGAAATGCGAGTGTCTGACATAAGACCCACAGCACACCCAAGGCACCGTGTCACAAATATAATGTGACGACAGGCACTAAGGATTGCAGAGCCTTGTCTGCCAAACACTCACATTCTCAAATTGCCATTGCCTGAAAAGACGAGGCTTTTCCCATTATGCTGTCAATTATGGCACTTTTAACGTATATTGAGAGTTACAGACAGACTAAACCTCTTCATATACCTTGCCCACTAGACACCAGTTGATAATTATATTAGTTTGAAACATTTAAGTAAAACACACCTAATCAAGCAAACTCAAAATTTAGATACATTCAACAAACAACAATTGCCCAACAAAGTTGTCATTTTTAATGTTTTTTATTCTATACTATAACACACACTACATTTCGTTCACTTACATTTTGCCCTCATGTATAATCCAATCAAATGCTTTACAATTTATAAAAAATTTAATACCACTAATTAGTTAAATTTGTTTTGTAGGTAGGGCTAGCCTAAAAGGGACAAGCCTTACCCTCTATTTCTTCAATAAAAATACTGGGGTCGGCCGTAGACGCTCTTTCATGTTCGTTTCAACCCAGTTAAGCAAGATATATTATGGTCTGTAGGTGTAGGCTAGATGGATGTTCAGTAGAACACTTGTGTCGCCCTCTTACACTTTGTCAGAATAACCAATAATTCTTTGACAAAATCTAAGTACAAAAAGGGGCATCACTCTGTCAAATATGGCCTTGACCAACAAAATTTTGCGGCATCACAACCCTTTGACATAAGCAATACAATTTGAAAGTTTGATGAAGAAATCTTAAGAAATGGCAAAGTTATAGCCAACATGAAGTTTTTTTGTGACAAAATCTAAGTACTAAAAGGGGCATTACTCTGTTAAATATGACCTTGACCTACAAAATTGGCGGCATCACAACCCTTTTGACATAAGCAATCAATTTTGAAAGTTTGATAAAGACATCTTAAGATTTGGCAAAGTTATAGCAAAAATCTAAGTATAAAATATAGGAATAACTGTTTTGTAATTTCGATATTTGCGACTGTATATACGGTTTTTAATGGTCTCAAATATTCCTAAAGACTGTTAGTAAGTTATAGGTTAATATTACAGTAATTAGATTTTGTAAACAGACTTATTGTAGTATTGGCATTTCAAAGATTAAAGTTCATACAAAGCATACCTAACTAGATACTTAATTAAAACATATCATTCTTGCATCTGCCTCTTAATTCTGAAATGTATTTTTTCACACTTTTGTTGTACGTTAACAAGCTTAAGTTTCAGTTCATTTTGCTGCTAACTTCTAAAATACGACTGTCTTTCTAAACAATATTTAGGAACTTTCTTCACTCCCACGATATGACAATGGCTCCTGAAATGAAAAAAAATAATATGTGGTAATAAGAGAATGTATGTAGAAAGAAAGTTGAACAATACATGCTATGATAACATGAGACTCAGTTGGCAATATGTTGCTCATCAGAGCATGCTGTATCTTATTTGGTCCTACTAATTAATATCCTCATGACCGCTGTCAAACTGCTACTATGCGACTAGTTCAAGCAATCTGGACAATTTTTCTTATTTTCAAGATTTTTCTCGGAAAAAAAAATAGCGTGTTTTGAACAAACTTAAATGAGCTTAATGCTAGGATGCTTTTCGCCAAGTTTGCTGATATTCAATGAAGTGGTTTATTGGAAGAAGTCATTAGAAGCAATTGTAGACGACGGACGACAGACATCCATCGAACCTAAAAGATCGCCGTGATCGAGTCGCTTAAAGTGACATTATGCGCATCTTACTGCACATAGTATATATAGTGTATTTTTGGTGACAGTTTTATAAAAGCAATTTTCGGTTGCTGTGCATTTAAATGTGTTTAACTAATGATGCCACATTAGTATTTGAAGTTGGTGCTTTATAAATAAAACAAATTGGACTAATAAAATAATTGTTCCTTTCTTCACAGCGACCACCCTTGTGTTTTTTGTTGTTGTTAGTAGAGATTTTGACAGTGGAAGGGAAGCAACTCCTGTTGCATTTTATTTTTAAATTGACTCTACCAGTCAAAATAGGAAAAGTAATATTTGGAAAGTTATTATTTCTTATTGGCAGCAGGAAGAGTTTGGTGTATTGGGTTAAAAGCTATTATTTCCTCTACCCTTTTTACACACACCTATTTCAGCTGGAATTTTACTTAAAAAAATGTGCATAATTCCACTTTCAGTGAGCAAGCTACAATTAATTAATTATTATAGTGTAATATGTAATACATGTTTTTCATGCAATAGCTTAGGTAACAATAATAACAAAGTGCAAAGCGTTAAAAGTAACATGGCTGCATTTACTTAATTGAAAATGAAAAGCTCCGATAAGGGTCATAGAAGATGCATATAGACACAGAGGAAGGATGATAATATCAACGGTATGCGGAATCTATGGTAAGCCCTGTTGTGAAAAAATACACGCAGCAAAACGTATATATTACAAACGATATATTATCTCACATATGACTGTCGTGTGTCTTTGACTACGACTACTATCGCAGGCTTTATGCGTATCAGTTAGGTCTTAAAGCTAAAATCGGAAAAGACGTTAGTTTCAAGGATGTCCACATGGTCGTTAATGTGTCCAAAGAGCAAGGCCAATATTTCACCAGATCAGTTCAGAAAGCAAAACTTCTATGTGTCTGTGCTTTGGTTTTAGATATATATTGTTCGACAAGTTTGATAATAAAGTCTTTGAAACAAACTCAATGTCTTTCTTTTAATGTTAGCGCAAGTCAATAAACCTATGACCATAACAACAAAAATGTATAGATTCAAATTAATGGATGGACTAAGGACATGGTCAATAAATGAGCGACTGTGAAAGATTTTATCGAGACTGGCAGTTCGAAAAATGCTCTATTAATACGATATTAAAGCAATATTTTTTTCTACATAGTGAGCATTGAATCCAAAGTTTGTCTTCTCTTGTTCTGTTGTTTAATCGTTGTTATTCAATTTGCACACAGGCTGGCTATTTAATTGCAAAATGAATTTTAAAACTAGGTGTAAGGTTGCAGACAGAACGTTATGGAGGGAAGATTTCACAGTGTCTTGTACTAGCTGTTCTCTCGGCTTAAAAGGATAGTGTGAGGGTCGAGTTCAGGGAGAGTTGAGATTAGCAAGCTGCGAAATGGTTTAAACGTTAAGTTACCAGTACATGATGTATTCGATTTACTGACCGTTCCGACGCGGTAAGATTAATTCAGCCTTATTGCTCTGTACTTTGTGGTGTATTTACGCTCTTGACAATAGCATTGCCATGATAAAGTTAATATATTGCTGCAGTGTTTACCCCGTCTGTTCCTTTTATCATAAAAGGATTCGTCCTTAGGTCTGGTTGCTTGGTTGTTTTGCATGTGGTGAAGACATGTTGAATCATAATTTTTATTAACAGTTATTTACATGTTATAACAATAATTTCGAAGGAAAGACATAAACATATTCAGCATATTACTGTCGGCACTACGACCTACCGTGATTTTGTTTCCGAAAATATATTTCCAATGACTTGAGTTATTGCAGAATACATTGCAGTATTAGAGTATGCTTTTCAAGTGCTTTAAATCCTTAAGAATGTTTAACTCAATCAACGGCATAATATTAACTAATATGAAGAAGTCTGTATCAGAAGTACAAATGTCGGGAATCGAAGCACTTTAAGTACTGCAGCTTTGCCGTCTGGGCCGCACGAGATGAAATTAGGTGAAACTAGCACACAATTGTTTTATAAGCGGCAGGAGGAATTGTGAAAAATTGCAAAGCTTTAAACTTGATAAGATTTACTGTTATTATTGTAATACAACTTTAACTTATGAGTTGTATGTCATTTTTACACGTAGAAATATTGATACTTATTTATCTGAAACATTTTATTCTTGGCATTTTCAATTCACTGCTGCGCTTAATTCATTTGCCTGTTGAGTGCTTAATAGAAAAAAATTATACGGAAGTTATGTGCTGCAATACCATATCTCTAAAAATATTTGATATAATAACACAATCATTCGGAAAATATATTTTCGGAAACAAAAATTATCTAAAGTAACAAAATTGCCAAATTTAATGACTTTAGATGATCAAATAATTATTAAAACGCATTACAAAAAATGCTTAATCAATAATATTACAATATTTGCTTTTTTGGCACACAATTAACCCCATTTAGTAAATATAGCAGAAACTTTTTGAACATTACTTGTACTTTGTGTCACTGAGCATTGCTTTAGTATTCATGATGAATATTTTGATAATCTTGATAAAATATATTTATAAAGTACTGGGTACAGTAGATAATCTTGATAAAATATATTTATAAAGTACTGGGTACAGCAGATAATCTTGATAAAATATATTTATAAAGTACTGGATACAGTAGATAATCTTGATACAATATATTTATAAAGTACTGGGTACAGTAGATAATCTTTATAAAATATATTTATAAAGTACTGGATACAGTAGATCAACTACATGTAAATGTTATTTCAAAATATTTTGAAAGTTGAATTAATATATAATACTGAACACAAATTAAACACATTTCGTAGGAAGAATTATCTGTAATTGTTTGATACTTTATACTTAATTGATTGCAATTAAGTATCCCCTTCAGCAGTATCCCAAGACAAATGCCCGGACTATGTCTATGTCGTTCTGTGTCTGAGGATAATGCCTTTATCACTCGTATTAAAAATTTATCAAATTAAAGTCAAATCACAAAAATTATGAATCTGAGAACATATCCTTGCTAATTAATCAGAGGGCTTGAGGAGGGGCTACAGAGAAACAACACAGTTTCCTGTCTAGAATTAACAACAACAACGATACAAGTTTACTCACAATATAAAAAGTGATAAATTACGGCGTAATATAAATATATACAAGATCAGTGGTCATGTTTTTTTTCAATTTGCACATAACTCATTGACCCTTACATTCGGAGTTTAAACACACATTTGTTGTGTCGCCCTTTTGGAGAAAAGGCGCTACACAGAGATCGCTTTGTCCGTCGTTCCGTCGGTCCGTCCGTCACAAAAACTTAACGTTGGCTATAACTTTGCCATTTCTTAACAGTTCTTCATCAAATGTTGAAACTGTATTGCCTAGGCAAATGTACCGTAATACCGCCACATTTTGTAAGTCAAGATCATATTTTACATAGCCCCTTTTTGTACTAAGATTTTGTCACGAGATCATTAGTTATTCTGACAAAGTGTAAGAGGGGGACACAAGTGGTCTACTGAACACCCATCTAGTTTAATTATAGCTCTTTTAATACGTCATTATGTTGAAAATCGTACAAATGTTTACCCATAGCTATACACGTTTAACATTAAACAAGCATTAGATATGATAAATATCGAGTAGTTAAGGTAATGTAAGTTTCCGTCAAGTTCATTAGAGATTTAACAAGGCATTACAGATAACTGACAATTTGCGTTCTATTCACAATAAATCGGAAGCAAGTTGCGTACAGACTCTGTCAATTTACGTTCGGTTGTGTGACAAATTTAACAGTCTGTAGAGAACATTTATGCCTGAAACGTGACTGATTTCTTCTGTAATGGACCTAAAATATCGCCTGATTTTATCCTACAGGGAAATTAATGCGCGTGTTTCATTTGTCCCATCCATAAAAGTTTTTATATTATCAAGGCTATAAAATCGAATGGTCTGCTTTTTTCAACTGAATAATACGATTGTAATTCCAATTTCTATTTCATTATAATGTTTCACAGCAAGGCCATTGACAAAATATTTGAATCTGAGTTTGAATTTTATGTAGACTCCTTAAAACTAAGATATCTTTAGAAGAAATGAAACATTGTCATGAAGGTCTTCCACAATGCACCACTCTGTCACGCTTGCTGTATGGCCAAAGACGCTCTATGCAATAAATGAAGGACAAATCTGGCAGTTTTCTTCGCAGAAAAGTCCAAAACCTTACAAAAATCGCCCTAGTCACGCGCCTTACATAGACGCATAACATCGAAATTGACTTGGGACATTATGCTTGGGACATTATCGACAGTTGCTTAGCTCATAATATTACGACTTAAATTACAATTAGGGTTTCGTAAAATGATATTTTGATGTGCAAATAACATGTACAAGTGAATCTGAAGATAATTTTCCACTTCTTGCATCAACTATGTTCTCGAATTTGGCACATGCTATATTAAGATAAAAGCTTTGAATAAAGTTTATCGTAAAGAATCACAACCGTCCAAGTTAAGAAAGAGCGATCGACTATGTTCAACACAATATTCTCGTCCCGCTCTAAACACGGTGATTAGTACAGATATTTTAATGTCACAGGATCACTTTGAATTAACTGATATAGTAACATAAATTTATTGATAGGATAATGATAGAATCATGTTCTATTCACTCTAAAACAATGTTTACATATTGATGTCTTTTTTATTCAAGTAGCCTTTTCACGAAAAAGAGTTGGCAGGGAGCTTTTTTAAGAGCTACTTGTCAATGTGGTCCTGAGACTTTAATATCAGTTTGACTTGTATTTAAATCTCCGCCTACCCACAAGTGGATGATTAATATGAGCTAAAGAACATGTAATACACCGGACCAGTATAGCGTAGAACGATAGAAACTGTTATTGAGATAAATCTAACCTCTCCCACATTCAAATCTTTATGTTATTAACGTTGCCTATACTGCCGATACCTGATTGGTAGTTCCTGATTTGGAGCTTTCTCAGATAATGCTATTGATAATTCGGATGAATTAAGTATCAATTTTATGAGTCCCTAGTCGCTTACTTAGACAAATTTGGGACATATTGTAGTTAAAGTCGACGATTGAATACTGTCTAGTGTTTAATCAATCCGGAATTTCTCGAAGCCAATGTCTATAGAGTAACTTTCCTGTTCAACTGATTCTGCTAAGAGGAAAACGATAAACTTGTTGATTTTACATATTAGAATATTCAGTCAATTATTTTTACTATCATTAAAAGTACGTCACAAACTGTGAAGAATTCCGTTAAAGTCCCAGGATCGCTTTGAATGCAAAACCTTCTCAGAACACGACAGTCTCCAACACGCATCACTAATACGCTTGTTTGGAAGAAACAACTAGTACAAATAGTAACTGTTTCACTGTTGCATGTTTTCGTGCATGTTTGGTAATACACCTATTCCAAACAATTATTCTTACAAGAACTTAAAAACAGTTACTGATAGTTAAAACTCGATTAGCTACAACACATTTTACTCTAAAAATGGTGATTGAGATACGATAAAATACAAGTCTAATATCTCGTATTAAGGTTGACATTCATGTAGAACAAAATACATACGCGGGATATATCACGTCGGTTTGGTAAATATACCAAAGTAGGGGTGATTTATATTATTCAATTATTTCAAATTTTTGCAAACAAAGGTTTTTTTTAATTTTTCCCTTGTTAGAGACTGCAAAGTAAATTACTTGTGCCGACGGATTTCTAAACTTTCCATTTTAGAGACTACAAAGTTAACTATTTGTGCCAAATATAAAGAAATACTGACAAACCTTTTTCAGAAAAAAGAAGCATTGTCAAATTTGCTAGTGCATCACCACATTTAGCTGATCTATACTTGTTTTAAGTTACAGGAAATTATATTGATTGGTTACTTTGTTACGGACGGACTGGTGGACGGAGAGCGCGAAAATGATAATAAATTAAGACCGCGTGTGAGTCAGAATCTTAAATATCTAGGCGTCCATGCAGACTATTATATTATTAAATCATTTTCAATAAGACATATATTTCGAATTCGGTACAGTGTGTACATTTACTAACTTTTAAAATGTAAATTAAAGCTCATACTTTACATGTTCGAATACAGTAAAAATCTGATCTTATGAAACACATTGAAATTACATATTTAGTACACATTTTCTGTGGTATACTTTCTTATGACAGAGAAAACACTCTTGTTTGTCTTGTATTAATACATAATCACCCTTTGTAACGTTCTTGCTTGAAAGTAGAGATACCAATTATTTTATTGTATACGTTGACAGAAACTAAACCATCATAAGGTCATTACAGTTACCTTATTGATGAACTATTCACATTTGCTACTTTATTTGGAACTTATCTTTAAATCTTAATTTTCATTAAGTAGTTGGTGGTATTGATATAAAACCGAACTAGGTTTTGCTTCATCCGTATAACTGTACACGTTGTCTCCAGCCGCTTTTTAGCTTTTTTAAAAGCTACAAATATGATGGTCCAAAAGTATGACAATATCGATTTCAGATGGCTTTTGTTATATTGCACTCGTCTTCTTAAGGATACAAACAAGTTATTCAAAGTTTATCATGCAATAACGATATATTTCACAGATCCATAGATTGGTAAATGCTACTTTCCCGTTCTCGAAGATGGTCATATTGACTCTTAATCAAACATGATATAGACCTTGCGAATGGCTTAACATCATAGATCAGATAACTTTCATCTTCACTAGCACTTCCCTTATATTTACTGTAAAACGCATTTTATTCGCGATGGATTAAAATATTACTTATATTGCAAAAATTTCGCGAAAAAAATATTTAACTTGGATTTGTAATTAAAGAGTTTGTCCGCGAACAAATTACAATATTTGCGTCAAGAAAAAATTCTCAGTTTCAGTAATAATCAAAGAAAGTCGTTTTTTCAAACAATAGGACCAATATGGTCCTTTATCGCTCACCGTTGACCTACTTATGACAATATGTTGCCAAACTTCAACTCTAAACTATTAATCATAAATACGAACTTTTAACATTCTGTTTGACCTTGACAAGACAACTTTTTGACCAATTTACATGATGATTGGGTTGTCAATGTCACCTTTATGGCATACACAAGATCTAGATTTTATCAAGATAATCATTCTGATCATGTTTCATGAAGATCCGATGAAAAATGCAACCTCTATTGTATACACACGTTTTTTTAATGATTTGACCCTCGTGACCAAGATTTTGACCCAAGATGGTCCATATTCTAACTCGACCTTGGTTTTATTAAGACAGTCAGTCTGACAAAGTTTCATAAAGATCTAGTGAAAAATGCATACAGAAAAACACAAAAATAATATCAAACAGGGAATGCCACGTACCAAAAACGCAGCCTCCCCAAAACGAGCCCCACAGCACCCAGAAGTGCACACCACCAACACACACACACACACACACACACGCACACACACACACACACACACACACAACACACACACACACACACACACAATCATGTACACACACAAACATACACTACCAACACACACAAGCATACAAAGAAGGTTACGTGTTGACAGGCGACAAACAGACGACGGACATAAGCTCACCTTTGAGTACTTCGTGCTCAGATGAGCTAAAAATTCTCTTTTAGAAGAAATCCTCAATGGGTCTTTCCCTTTCTTTACTTAGTCATTTTTAATAATTGGTCTGTCTCTTAGATCGAAAATAATAGATCCATGAAAGAAGCTTATTTAGTTTTTTTATCAGCATATTTTGTTCACTTTCGAAATGTCTTTGCAAAAATACCATCCGTTGGGTCAGAAGGTGGGTTACCAATAGTGCGCATGCCTTTGATAATTGTGTTTTGTCAGAACTCCGTGAACACTTCCGTATAAAACATATTATATCTTAGAAACGGTACAGCGCGAATCTCCTGCTACCATGGTTTCTGCAGGAGCAGGTTCTTAGAAGACCTACAAGGAGGCCTACATGAGGAAGGTGCTTGACTCTTGATTCTCCTTTATTAGATACGTTCAATCACCTATAGCCAGTGGCTTTGGAAGGAGGAGAATCCATATAAATATTTTTACTTCTAGCAGAGTATGTTAACCTGGTGTATTCAAAGCACTACACGTTTTTATGAACGACACAATTTCCTTCTTTCTGCAGGTTTCATGTGCTGTAGAAGTTGACCTAAACCTGCTTTAACTTCAAGGGGCACATGTTGGAGATCCATCCTTTGATTGCAACTGGAATATAATAAGAAATACAGTATAATTTTTATTCATTCCTGTCGTGTTTGCAATTAACTGTCCCTTTTGCTCGTTTTTAATCTTTGCTTATTTTATAAATAAATATAATGTGTCAATAGAATTGTGTGTACATTTGTCATATGTGTGTTTATTTATTCCTCCTGTATGCTGTATTACATTCTCTAACATTTGAAGAGTATATTGTCGTGGAGACAACTCGTCAACACAAAAAATATAACATAGTTTTATAACGAGAACGATATTTTACAAAGTGTATGAGGCTATATGAAATAACCTCTGGTTAAATGGTCAGTGGCAAACATCCATTGAGGAAGCAATAGGTTTTGATAAAATACATATTTAAATGATAGTCTAGACCTCATACCAAACTTTAAATCAGCACTGATGTGCTATAAAATATACAGTGATACTAAAGCAATGTGCACTAATCAATGTGCAAAGCTTGAAAGTTAACATCAAATGTCAATGAAAAGTACACATTTTCATAGTCGGAATTTTTTTTCGTGTGAGGATTGGTACAATGTAAGATTGTTTTACAAGGTTTTGTTAAATGTTCGATAAACCAGTTCATTACTTTTAAAGATATTCAAGGTTTATGGGAGTTCAAAAGGACGTCAAACCGCCTAAACATACGGTTAAGAATGATGTTCTTAAAGCTTAAAACGGTTTTGTCCCTTTGGTCTGTTCAAATCATGATGCATTGTGTTATTCCCGTATGATAGTACTATAAATTCTAGTAAATAATATTATATATTTAAATTGTCTATTTCATCGAATTAAGTAAATTAAGTTTCCGTCAAGATCATTCGAAATTTAACTAGGCATTACAGATAACTGACAGTTTGTGTAAATTTGAAGCAAGTTGCATATATTCTCTGTCAATTTACGTTCGGTTGCATGAAAAATGAAACGGTCTGAAGTGAACATTTTCGCCTTGAACGTGACTGATTACTCCTGTAATGGACCTAAGTTATCGTCTGCTTTTATAATAGGAAAAGTAAAGTGTTCCATTTGCCCCATCCATAAAAGTTTTTCATTGTCTAAGCTATTAAATCGATTCTTCTTCCTTCAACAAAATAATCTGATGGTTATTCCAACTTCTATTTCATTTAAACGTTCAACAGCGTGCCTTTTGACACAAAACATTTGATTTTGAGTTTGAATTTTATGTGAGCGATATCTTTAAAAGAAATGAAACATTTCAATGACATCTTTTCACATTGCACAAAAAATCATCTGTAACAGTTATGCAATAATGTAAGATTTTTAAAAACGTTAAAAATATTATAGTTTTGGCCATTTGATACGATGCATAAATTCGTGAAATTAAACTAGGAAGACCCACGGGAATATCAGTCGATTATTTAGACTTACGACTATTGTGCTGTTGGGATTAATAGGTGAATGTTGCCTTATGGGAATATTATTATTAATTGTCTTTTAAAGTACAAATATCTGAGGCCCATTTTATTGATGCGGTTGGCCAGAAATCTAATCTTAAAGGAGCTGTTATGTTTGGTTCGAACATCAGTGGGAAATGAGAGATGTTATAGAATTATACCATCTTATATAATTTTTCTTTATTCTGTCAGGAGAAACACCACACTATATTACCGAGAAATTGATGACTTAAGAAAGGATTAGTTTAGAATCCAAACAAACGTTTACCTAACTAGTTCGTTAACTAACAATATATAAAGGATACATTATGAATTGTTACAACATCAATATTAATGATAGCTAACCAAGTCTACAAAAAATTACATCTGTCTTCAAGGGTATCTGCTAGATCTATTGTGCACATGACGGCATCTTTCTACATATGTGATGTAATGCTAGCAACATCTACTGGGACATATTGGGAGGGGCCGTCCACTAATGTTAATAGAACTTGTGGCCCGACCCTTTTGCTTTTGTTTTGTTATGTAATATGTATGTTTGCGTGTACATGTATTTTTGTATATATGCAATAAAATATGATTAAACTACTGGGATATTGGTAGTACCGCTACCAATCCTGTGACAGGAACTGCGTCTTTCAAGATGCTTTGCCAGTCTGGATTCTGCTTGAGTATCAATGGATTGTTGCAATTTAATGCCTCTACCATCTTTATAGGACATCTTCTTTATGTTTTAAATGTCTTGATTCATTGTTTAGACTAAGGCTAGGCCTGTAGACACATCCCCTTGTTTAATGGCTTCTGTGTGGTTTTGTTTAATCTGTTTTCGGTTCTTGTTTGTTTTTGCTCCTGTTGTGATTCTTCTCTGGACATCTAAGCTATGTGACCTTCTCTCTTGCAGTAATAGAGTAATAGCAGATTATAGAATGTGTAAATCTTGGTTCTTCAAGCTTTTGAAGTTTGGTAGTCTTTGGTCCTGGGGTGATCTCTCATGACTATGTGATTGCGGCAATCTTCGCAGTTAAGAATTCATCACTGTTCGTAGAGGTTTGTCGTCTTCGGTCAAGATTCGGTCGTTGGTGTACGAAAGGACTGTCATTCTTTTTCTTTGAAACATGTCTTGTTTCATCTTCTGATACTGGTGAGTTGTGGTGGCGTCGCCCTGTAGGTCTGCCTTTGTTTCTGTTACCGGCGTTGCTTGAATCATGGCATGGTGTATGGCTGTTGAAATGGGAATGGAGGCGAATTGTCTGGTTGTCTTTTGAATCTGCGACCCCCTTAGAAAGCTGGAGTCAAAAGTGTCTTAGATTGACTGTTTTAAAATTTTTGCCTTCCCAGAGACTGAAAAAGATAATTATCCCCTTCAAAAGTCAAACTCAAAATGTTGATACCGTACTAAAAAGTAAAGCACTTAACGGACGCTGGCACAGAATATCAATTTAATCTGGCCCAATACTGTCACTTCATAGATCTGAGACTCTGCAATATACCTATGTGTGTTTATTTATATCTTGTACTTGAATGTGAAGTGTTCTGATTTGTATAAAAGGAGAACGGTCTCTCGAGAAAGTGGCCTATATATTTATTTAAAGAGAAAAATAGGCCTTGGTAGAAAAAGAAAAGCAGTGCAAAATAAAAAGCCCAATTTATTCATTTATATCACTATTCTAATCCCTTAAAAACAAAAATAATATCAAACAGGGAATGCCACGTACCAAAAAACGCAGCCTCCCCAAAACGAGCCCCACAGCACCCAGAAGTGCACACCACCAACACACACACACACACACACACACACACACACACACACACACACACACACATACACGCACCCCTTAATTCTTAAATTTTTTGTTTGATTTTTGACATTTCTCTTTCTGAATCTGAGTTTGTTATTGGCTTTAGCAGAAATAGTATTGATGTTTTGGTACACGAAAGGTCATGGCATATAGTTAGGCCAAGGTTTTTTGCAGCTTCAGCTGATATTAACTGGGAACCATATAGTGAACATTGTATTACTATACATGTACATGTCGGTTTTCTCTTTCTGGTTATTGTTCAGATTTGTCACAATTATCAGGGTTGAATTCCATTAACCAATCATTTTCCTAGAGACTAAAGAAATATCTGGAATATTACGTTAATTTTATCAAAAGATATGTCTTTTTGGCATAAAAGTGTTACATAATTTGCTAAGTACGTTTGTATGTACTCGATATCGCACTATGTATTTTACTATACTGTGAAAGTGATCCTTTAAGTCTTCAAAAATCAATATTATTGAAAAAAAGCATCGTGAAAATAAGATAAATAGTTGAAGAAAACACTGAAAGCTTAGCATAAGGGAAACTCATTTGTCATATACCCTACATAAAATAGAGTCAGATATATGCTGATATTTTGTAATTTTGTAACAAAGTCGACTGGTTGATATCATTGATCTAAGAAAATTGAAGGTATTTTACTGCACTTAATGATTAAAATCTTTGTAAAGAGATGGAATCGTTGTGATTAAAGTAACTATATAGATATTTCAATATACGCTGGATATCGCAACAATCAATCACAATTATCCGAGAAGGAACGCTGTAATGATACAGTCCAAAGCCTACCCACACAAGATAATAATGATCAGAAAATTCAGCGACAGCCGCTCAGAGATATTAAGAGTTTAATGAAAATCATTGTTGATAATCCCTGAATAATCTTCTGTTATTTCAAATTAAAGTGACATTATGCGCATCTTACCTTTTTGGTGATAGTTTTATAAAAGCAATTTTCGGTTGCTGTGCATTTAAATGTGTTAAACTAATGATAATGCCGCACTAGTATTTGAAGTTGGTGCTTTAGAAATAAAAAAATGGACTAATAAAATAATATTTCCTTTGTTATTGTTGGTAGAGATTTCGGCAGTGGACGGGAAGCAACTCCTGCATGCAGTTGACTTTTTTCTTAAATTGACTCTCCTAGTCAAAAAAGGAAAAGCAATATTTGGAAAGTTATTATTTCGTACTGGTAGCAGGAAGAGTTTGGTGTATTGGGTTAAAAGCTATTATTTCCTCTACCCTTTTTACATACACCTATTTCAGCTGGCTTTTTACTTGAAATAAATAGGCATAATTCCACGTTAAGTCGCCATTGTAACAGAAAACAGACCCTATTCTTTCACGGCTTTCTTTCTGGTGCAGTCTTTATATGCTGATATCTTTAACTTGTCAACAAGCCATTTACATATAAAGTTAAAGAAAACGTTGATGAATTTAAGACTGAGCTTAACTACATTCATACACAGCTGTGACATCTATATAAGTCTAGGCTGAAATGTAATTCACAGATGTGTGCCCTTCCCAGTATAATGGCCTAATAATAGTGCCTGTCACATGAAACATGGTCAATCTAAATTCGAAATTGATTTCCAGAACTATTTTTTTTTGTATGTAAGAAAATAAGCTGTAAACTTACGAAGAGAATGTAAAGACATATCATCATATTAGTAGTAGAGGGCATAAAAGTTTTGTATATAACATAAGGTCATTTCCGGTTGAAAACTTATTACTTGGTAAAACATTCACCACAAGAATTCTTTGCCAATTAATGCAGAATTTCCTGATGTTATAGACGTTTTCTCACAATGCGGAAATGAAATTCCTTAACTTATTAGGTGACTTCAATGCAGCTGCATCTTTCTTTTAATGAATCGTTTCATGATCGTTGAGAAAATATATAATCAACGTGATGAAATAAGGGAGTAAATTGTACTCGCTGAGTATACCGTCGGATAGCATTCTTACAAAATGTCCTATAGAATACTTAAAGCTATAATTCTGCTTAAAATGACCAGAAAAAGAATGGTCAAGAAAAGTTCTTAAACGTGAAAAATGTTTAGAAAATTAAAAGAAAATAAGTTATACTCAATCATTTCTTTCATTAGTGCATGCAAACACAAATTTATCGTTATCAATTTGATGGAAAATCATTTTATGACTTGGAGGGTCATAAAAGATTTTGTCATTTTCAACTATGTTCAATAGGAATAAGACTGTTATATATTTATGTTATTTAGCTATAACTGTCGCAATGCTTGTTTTTAATGATACTTAATCATTGGTGAATATACATTTGTATAACGTTCAATTGCGATTATCATATTGAAGGGTATTATCCCATTCAAAAACGGAAAAAGGAAAAAAGGCAAACATTGAGCGGATACAAATACACATAGTAACACTTATAATCAGTCATATTTTTCTATATATATTTAAATGATATATAGACACCAAATGTCAGTAAATTTGGTAAGTAAAGTGGTAAGTACGTAGGCATCACATTTAGGTATTTAGAGATTGTCGTTAACTGTTCCAGTAAAATAAATTTCACATCGTATGTTTAATGTAAGATAAGTAAAATGTCAAAAAAACAAAAATAATATCAAACAGGGAATGCCACGTACCAAAAACGCAGCCTCCCCAAAACGAGCCCCACAGCACCCAGAAGTGCACACCACCAACACACACACACACACACACACACACGCACACACACACGACACACACACACAATCATGCACACACACACACACACACACACATACACTACCAACACACACTAGCATACAAAGCAAACACACGAGGACAAAACGAACAATTAAAGGAACACAGTGGGGCACCGCCTTGGAACGGTCAGTGGCAAAAACACCACTGGGGAGCTTAACCGGTTTATGGTGCGCACCCAACCCCCACCATGTTCCAAAGTCACAGGACAGTGTAAATAAAAGTAATCCCTGCTAGGTGAATCTCTAACACACGCAATGGAAACAAAAGGCATGGTATGTAAAACACAAAAATGCTCGTGTATAAATATATAAAAAGCAAACCTTGAGAACCAAAAAACGTATGTACTCAATGCCTTTGCAGAAGGCAGAGCACCAAGAGAAACACAAGGCTTTCATAGCGTAACCAATATTTTGTAATAATGCATCTTGTTTACAACATGAGTTGCCATGACGACAGAAATGACAGGAATAATATTACTGCAGCAATATGCTACAATACACCAAGCACAATGCATGCAGCCAAAGATGAGACCTTCATCCTTATATACCTGAATATTGATAACTCGGGAAAAGGGTCAGGTGTCACCTGGTCATAGAATACATCTATATGTAACTGAAGCATTTAGACAGCCATGCAAAAACCATTACAAGCACATGTTTCATATACTAAGTAAAACTTGTGAAATGTTAAAGAAAAAATAGCTTAAACTAACGTTCAAGTGTATATTACAATATTCAATAAAATACTTAAGAACTAATCATTAATTTTACCGATGAATATTTACAAAATAAACTTGTTTCAAAGGTCGCATACCAGTAAGAGCAAAGAAAGCACATTCTTACGGAATTGTTTCTTTGTAAGTTAAGTTTTGAACAAAATAAATTCCTGCCCTGTGGTCGAAGACAAAATAGAACATCTCCCTAGATAAATGAAAACGAATTAGGCAACTTATTTCGTGATATATATAAAGCTTGTGTTCTGCAAAGACTTGCACAGATCAATGCAGCCTGATTACAACAATAGCAGACCTTGTGTCTAAATTGTGAGCATTTGCAAGAATTCACCAAGAGAACCCGAAAGAACGCTTAAATCAATTTAACATAATATTAAACATTGTGAAGCGTTCTAAACACAAATTGCAAATCTCGGAAATAGAAGCAGTTATTATATAATAAATGACCTTCAGTTTTTCTGTCTGGTCCGCTTGTAACAAGGTGAAACCATGTGACTGAAAACACAAACACGTTAATTAGCGGCAAGGACATCATTAGACTGGCATCAGTGGTTAGAGTCTTTTCAAAAAACTCTATTAATGCTTTCTCTCCTAACATTTCACAACAGAGATGAGCTTGGAGAGAGATACGTTTCATGATAGGGAATATCTTTCTTTGGACAGAATTTAAGTATTTTTCCACATGATAAAGTTTTGTAAAACCCAACATACTGTATAAGTCTTGGAAATTATAAGAAAACAAACATGAACTTGAAAAGCATAATCTGGTACGATAAATTATTGTTATTGCATTGTATTTGCTGTACAAGTAGCCAGTTCGAAACCTTTGAAATATTTCATTGTTTATACTTGGCATTTTCGTTTAACGTCTGGTAAAACATTGTGTAGTAAGTGCCTAATATATATACTTTATATAATTGATTTCATTAAGTGTTAAGAGTAAGTAAATTCTGCTTTTCGAGACAAGAATTTATAATTAACCTCTTCTTAAGTTTTGTGACTTTAAATTACAAGCATTGCGTTCTCATTACTACGTACGTCAGTGATATATACGTGCGAACAAACACGGGTGACGTGAAAAGTATATGTATAATGGGTCTTTCACAATGTTTATAATTGATGCTTAATAGATATGCTTATCAATGTCAAACAATATAGAATGTGCTCGTCGATGATTCCGGTAAGTACCTGGAGTATGTGTCATCCCATCGGATTAGGGCCTGAAAAAATATTAAACACTTTGGTCCATAGAGTTGGATATTCATCTCATCATTAGCCGATATTTGTTTAATATTTCCTCAGCCGTAGGAGCAAATATATATAACCAAAATGCCCTTTCCTTATCAAGATGAGTAAAGTGTCAAGTTGTGTTAATAAATAACTCAAGTCAATACTGTACAAATTATTCATATTAGTCAAAGGGATATTTATATACTTTACTGCATTAAAAAAGAAGAAGCAATTTTAAGCTATTTTTACAGATAAATAGCTTGTTCAGAATGAAAACACTTAAGCAAATCTGCGTTTAAACCTATATTTTTCTTTAACAACACATTTAATTTTTATAAAACTTGCAAGTACTCAAGCGCATGTTTAAAAAAACAACAACAACAAAGAACTGGAAATCAACAATAAACAAACTATTTCTACTTATCAATGAAATGGATTTCCTGTTTGTTGGACTATATGTCAAATCTAAAGACTGTGATAGGAGTCATGAAGCAAATAAGGGATTCGACCTTCTGTGGCGTGGGGGGAAAGGGGCAGAAAGGGAGGTTTCACTTATAAAATTATAAAATATATGTATATTTTCAAAAGACAAAAAACACGATAAAATGAAAATGAAAAAAAATGTATATATAACGTTTTTAAACCATTACATAAACATTAAGAAACTTGAATATTCCTGCAAAAATCGGTAAAATACACATCATCATATTGCAACACTTATAAAGCTCTTGTCAAACCTTAAATGACAGATCTGCTTGTAATCATTTCCTCCAGTAACATACGAAGACAGAATATCAGTCCAGTCTATAACATAATATCAATAACAATAATTACAATACCTTATTAGTCTTATTGAAGTCGTAGCACAGAAAACGTGACTTTTGTTAATCTCTCCCAGACTGATCCTTATCAATTTTAAGTCCAAGTGCTTCGTTAAGAGCTTTCTGATTCAAAAAGGTCGCAGCAAATAGTATTTCTGTTTCTTCTAGGAAACATGAAAATTAAAAAAATGCCGTGAGTATCTATATTCATTTGTAAATGACTAATATCCCTACCGAGCGGAATATTTAGTGTTTTTGTCTAAATAATCCTCCAAAACTTTGCCCGTCAAGATATCGAATTTTCACCACAAAAGCTGTTCGGTTTTAAGATTGAATAAGCGGTAAATACGAGCTACTTTTCACTACAAATATCAAGATCTGAAGATTTTTTTATTTAAGCTTGAAAACAAGGAGCTACGGTTTTATTCAAAAACATAAAGTTTAACATGAATCGAGGTTTACGTGGATTAAATAGACATGTATACACAGAAAATTAGTTTTACCATTGCGTTTAAACACAGATACTCCGTATACAATGACACTACCTTTTAACGCATGAAAGGCAACCTTCTGACCAAATACCAGAAGGCCAAACGGTTTAAACGTTTTTAAAGTGTACAAAACTGCCAATAAAATAAAGTGAAATGTGAGCTCCTTACAACTGATGAAACGTTACTCTGTTATTTCGAACCCCAAAAGCAGGTAAAAAATACTAGTAAACAGTTGTTAAGGAAGCTACAACAAGGACTAATTGTAGCAAAACGAACTAAGAAGTTCTTAACGGTTCTTTACACCATTTGTATTTCATTTGAAAAGTCCTTCTCCGCAAATATCTAGTGCACCTTGTACAAATATAGAGCTGCTACTGGAAAGGGTATTGACATCTGTGAGAAAACAGTACATTAAACGAACTGGTTTTAAGAGTATTGGTCTTATCCATAGTAATGTATTTGCATACAAGAGTACTATTGTGCAGTAGTTTCTGCGACAACAACAAGTCGAACATTGCTGCACCCACATACATGTACTCGCAATACCAAAGTTCCTGTGACTTCTTTCTCTTTCCCGTAATGAACAATATGCTTTCTGGGCGTCGTTTTAACTCCAGAAGGGAGCCCTTCGCAGTACTGTGTATCAGTGTCTACATGTTATACAAAGAGCAGACTACTCTGTGGCTTTCAGGTCATGGATAATTATCTCTGTTAAGGGAGAATACTTTGACGGATTGATATAAGAAATTTGCCGTAAATCATCTTTAGTCTTATTTTATAAAGCGAGTCTCAAAAACTTACTAGTATTGAACACTCCTTGATTTTTCGTTTGTCCAATCCAATATGATTCTGCATGTGTTGTGCGCATATGCTAATCTGACAATAGTGCTATAAAATTCTAATCAATAAGTATTTAAACTGTCTACATCAGCGGGTTCTGTAATATAGGTTTCCGTCAAGATCATTAGGGATTTAACGAAGCATTAAAGAAATCTGACAATTTGCATCCTATCCACAATAAATTGGAAGGAAGTTGCATATAGACTCTCTCAATTTATGTGACAAATCCATGGTCTGCAAGGAATATTTGTTGCTTGTACGTGACTGACTTCCTCAGAAATTTACCTTAAGTATCGTCTGCTATACACAACTGAAATATAAATCTGCGAGTTCGATTTGTTTCTTCAGTAAGAACATTTTGTATTCCCAAAACTATTAGTGTTAATCGTCTGTTTCCTTTATCATTTTGTATATGGTAACATTCATTAGTAACGCATGGAAACACACCTTAAATACAGAATGCACCATTTCTAATATTTCATGTAAAAAATCAGTTTTTGTGAATGTATTGAGTGAGAACACACGTGAGCGTTCGCGTAAGTGTATGTGCGCATATTTTAGAATGATAGCATAATACAACTCAATTTCTTACATATATTATAACAGGTAGTCTGTTGGCATTTACCTTCGTTCGCAAAAACATTAGTAAAATGGTACAGGTAACATATTTTGAGGCTGACTTGTGAGAACGTTATAAATACATTGTAAACAAAATACGAGTAACAGGGGTCTTTTACGCATGTATACATACAAAAAGCAATTATAGTAACTTATTGAATTGTACAATAAAATAAATTTTATCAAGTTGTGTACTTGAACTTTGAACATGGCTCTGTGAAGTTGGGAGTACGTTTTCATACCGCAATAAACATACCTGCAATAAACATACCCGTAATTCCTTTGCCACATCAATGATTACCAGTGGCAGTCAATGTACAGGCTTTTTAATTATAGAAACTGACGACCATGAAATATCCTTATTGGAATAACGTTTTGATCATGTCCATAACAATGGTAATCAAAGTATATTGTAGACCTGTTTTGACCATGATCACCTTAAAAATGTCCATTGGAAAATGTTATTTCCATTTTACTGCCAGAGAATTTTAATTTAAGTCATGAACAATTATTTGATTATTTTTCAAGATTTTATTAGAAAAGAATGTTCATGAACAGTGTATAAATTACTGATGATTAAAACTATCTATGATCTGAGGATAGAGACGAATAGTCTAGGAAGTTGCATGAACTATGAAGAGATCTAGATTTGGTCAGAGCAGTTTCTAATGACAGCTTTTTGGAGAGATTTCATCTTCTGGAATAAGGAGTTTTGTTTTCAGCAAAAGTAAGAGACTTTATGCTTTTTAACAAAAGTAAGTGGCTTTATTGTTTCATTTTAGTTCTTACTTTTTAAGGAAGAGTTGAACATTTGACTACAATAAAGAAATTGTGTTTGGTTTATTAAATGTCACAA
This sequence comes from Saxidomus purpurata, assembly GCA_022818135.1. Taxonomy (NCBI): domain Eukaryota; kingdom Metazoa; phylum Mollusca; class Bivalvia; order Venerida; family Veneridae; genus Saxidomus; species Saxidomus purpurata. The sequence goes on from JAFMSR010000035.1 coordinate 95,745, forward strand.
ATGTTGGTTACCTTAATTCGAACATCTGCAAGTACATGTTTCATTTGGTCTATCATCCAGCAATAGATAGGTGTAACTAGAGTCTGCCAACATGTAAATTAGGGAATTGTTATGTCTACAACATTTTGTGTCTTGCTTTATTACAATTTACTGCTCACTTCATATGACGTGCCAAGATAAGCTGTTGTGATCACTTCATATCTATCATCACTATTCTTGTTAATTTGCAACACTTTCAGTAGATGCTAAATCGCATTTTTAATTTGTTTGAAATACTTTGGTCTTGGTCAGTGACCAGGTTCTACTTGTGTTTTACAAACTATATACATTATGACTAAGGATTGCCCAGGATTGTCTGAAATGGAAGATTGCCACCTAAATGCAAGAAACTCTGAAATGACTATATGATATGATATTGCTTATTGGTAATGTTTTGAAACATTTTTGGTCATAGTCAGATCAATTAAAATTACTTCTAAAAGATCATAGTCAAATTAGAGTTTGATAAGCCTGATTTTGGCATTGATGTGGCAATACATTTGACATACCTTGTCAAACCATGTTTCAGTCATAGTTAGATTACAGTCAAATTGTAGTCATATATGAAATGACCGTAATCTGGCTACGATAAAGATATGGTCTGATCATGGTTTGTCCATGATATTTTAAAAGACATTTGATACTGATCTAACCATGACCAAATGGGTTCCAAATCACTGCCACAGAACAATATAATATTATGGTCAGTTCGGTGTTTGCTGTGACCAGGTTCTAGCCTCTAAGTGGCAATGTTCTATTTTCCTTATTAAACCACGTTACATCAATGTTTATACCATATCTAAAACACAGATAAAATCTTATGGAACGCCTTTACTGTCTTATGATGTTGTATTGTATTATACGCAGTACATTTTCATGTATACGAGGTACATATTTCATTCGACATGGTACATTCTTCATGATAAACAGTGCCTTTTCCGTTATATACGGTGGTTATTTAATAATATGCAGTGCAATCAATTGAAGATACAGTAAAATAACCATTATATGATGTGCAAATAACGTCATATGCAAGACAAACAGCATTATATGCAGTACAAATGACATCATATGCAGTCATTGTTTCGAGACATGCGGTGGTATTTTGATTATATGCAGTAGTTTTACCTTTATACGGTGCATGTTGGTCAATAGGTTTGGTAGATGTATAAATATATGAAGTGCTTGCGATTAATTCTATACGTGGTGAATTATTAGTTATTTGTTCATAAAAAACAATGTACGCAATGCATTTAGTAATATACATGGCGGAAACGGCATTTTCTTTTTTATTATGTTCGGTCCATTCTACTATATACATAGTGTATACAGCATTATATGCGGTGCATTTTTCATTACGATGATCATACTTTCCGGCATTCTCCGGAATTATTTATCCGGAAAATACCGATCAATATTTCTATAAATAGCGGTCACAAGTGCGTAAGGTATATTAATATAGCGTTACCGAATCCATATCTCAATAAATACATGATGTATTGCACTGAAACTTAAATAATCAAGTCAGATAACTATATCTTGCATATAATGCAAAGTATGGCCCTCTTTTTCGACTAAGAAATTCTGGTTAAAGTTTTGCATGCAACTACATTAAAGCTGCTCGCTCACAGTTGTTGTTGAGAAAATTAAATTTTCAACAATGATATACTAATATATAGAACATAAAACTAAAGGCTAGAATGAACAACACAAGTAAAAATCTAGGTAAGAATTTGCAAAAATCGATTGAATATCTTGGTTTTACGGCACCTTTACACTAGATCTATATGTTTATATTGGCATTTCAAAAGCGTGAAATGCTTTCCAATTTGGAAGCGTATTATTTCAAATCTACAGATATACATTACAGTAATTTATACTGGAACCTCTTTATATGACTATTCTTCTAAAATAGTTTATTTTCATACAGTTTGAAGAACTTTATTTTTGCACCAAAATCTGAGAGCGAGCAGCTTTAAAGTCCATATCTCAATTACTACATTTAAACTTTATACAAGGTTTCCCAACAAGTCATCACACATAACTATATCTTGCAAATAATGCAAATTATGGCTCTTTATTTTTCGAGTTAGACAGACGTTTAAGTCCATATCTCAATAACTAACGTGATGTCTAGTAAAAACATTTGAAGAGCTCGCTTTGGGATTGCTTGTTGTGCCGGTCTTTACAATGTCAATGTCATCATTACTGAAGATAGAAAACCGGTTTATGCTCAATATCTTCACTATACATAGGTGTGTCGACTTCAAACTTGGTGTATAGTAAGAACATGTAAAGATCTCGCATGGGGTGGTTTTGGGGTTGTCCAACAAAGGTCAAAGTCACCTTTACTAAAAACAGAGTTGATGGGGATATTGTTTATATTTTTACCTTAATTCTTACACAATTACAAAATACACACAATTACTTATTCTTGGACAAAAAAAAACAATATTACTGACAAACCTTCAAATAGTCGAGCGCGCTATCATGACATAGCTCTTGGTTTTAGAGTAATGCCCCTTATTAACTGTTTTGTTGAAGTTCACTTTTTTCAATAATTATTCAACAGAGTGCAAATCTAATATATGCAGTTTATCATAGTTATGCCTTTTCACTTGCTAAGCAGACAAGCGTCAAGCACCCACTGGTCGTGACCTAGTTTAGATCTAGTAATTTGCAATAAGCAATTGGTAATTAGTGTGTTGTGACTAATATTCCTAATTGGTGCAGTTTTTTAGAAATATCAATGTTTTATGTGGCCATGCAGACAAACAATCTTTGAGGTACATGCAAGCGCTACTCGGTGTTCACTGTACGGTGTCATAGCAATTTTTTCTTAGATCGCTCGGTAATTTCCGGCGAGAGTTTTTTTTAGAGACTGTCTTCAAGTATCATCATCATAATGGGAAAAGCACCGCATATAATGCCGTATGTACAGCTTATATAGTTGTTTGCAACACACATAATTAAAAAGTATTTACTACATACAAAGTTGTTGACACCATTTATGTTGACATATGCACCACACATATTGATTTAGTATCTTAGTATAAGTAATAATTCACCACGTATACAATGAAACGAACGCACTTCATACATTTAAACATCTACCACACCTATTAATCAACATACAACGTATAAAGGTACAACTACTGCATATAATCAAAATACCACATCATGTATCGAAAAACTAACTGTAATAATGCTGTTTGTACTGCATATAACGTTGTTTGTACAACATATAATGGTTATTCTACTGTATATCCATACTTTTCCACTGCATATTATTAAATAATCACCATATATTAAAGAAAAGGCACTGCACATCACGAAAAAGTTACCCCATCTAAATGTGCATGTACCATGTCAAATGAAATATGTACCTCGTATACATGGAAATGTACTGCGTATAATACAAAACAACATAATAAGACAGTAAAGGCGTTCCATAAAATCTGGTCACTAACCATAACTGTATCATGGCTTGTCAATGGTTGACAATGTGTTTTCCGAAGGGTTATGTTACGTGTGTGACCATTACCTCCCACTTCGTTAGGGGTAGTTTTGAAACTTGACAACAATTTTAATCTGCATTTGAAGTCGTTTATCTTGATATTAATTATTGCAAAGAAATAGATAAGAATAAAAATTTAGGTTGTTTCACATTTAACCTTATTGTATATCAGTTTTCTAGGTTTCATTTTTATTGCTATTTAATTTCAAAATTGCTCAGTATGATTTTGAATGATTGCATCAAAGTGTGACCTTCTAAATTTGCTCACACCGAGACGCGCACGTCCACAACATGGTCGCCTTGGCTGAAAATAGAAAAATATTAAAACGACATCTCTTCTTAAACGGCTGTTACAATTTTGAAATGATTTCACACAAATGTTTCTCATGTGACCCTCTTTTGAAATTGGTCAAATCGTTTCGCTTCGTTGCACAAGATGGCTGCCAGGGGTAAATTAGAAAAAGCGTTAAAAGGCATCTTCATCTAAACGGCTGTTCTGATTTTAAATTGATTTCACATAAATGTTCCTCGGGTGACCCTTTATACCAAAATGGCCCAAACTATCCCGCCACGTTGCACAAAATGACCGGCAGAGCTAAAGATAGAACTATCTTTAAACAAAATTCCCTCATAAATGGCATGTTCAATTTTGAAATAATTTTCTGGACCTTAGACCTACGTTTTGTCCTTTGGAGTAGTTGATCTCGGGTTAGCGATCTAGGGCCATCATGACCTATTTGTTTTTTTTATAAAAGTCTTAAATGATATAACTGAAGGATAAAGGCTAATCAGGTAATTTTGCTGAATCGAACTACTAATGTCTCAGAAGAGGGATAGAAGAGATTAGGTTAATTAAAACAGATATGTTGATGCTCGCTAGATGCACATATCACAACCCTTCATCACAATTTTCCAAGATAAGAATTCAATGACTTTGCTAAAAGCCGACCACGCAAAATCTTAATAAATCTGAATTGTCAACAACAGCAGTTCAAATATATAAGCTTGTTAAATGAGAATCAGTGCTGATGATTACTTTCGCTGCAGCTGCGAAATTATATAAATCTAATATTTTAGAACAAGCTGTCGTTCTTAACACAGAAAATATTAAATGTACGTAACCCATTTACAATTATGGCGCCAAGTGGTGTGAGCGTCAAATTATTTATTCAGTGAAAACCATTTTAAGTAGTCAATATGGCAGGTTCCAAATACTAAGCTCAGCTGTGCCAACAACAATATGGCCATTTCATGTTTGAAATACAACAAAAAGTCGTCAATGCTTTTAGCAAAACATCTTACATATTATGTAAATAATACAACTAACATGACAAATTTCTCATTATTCTAGTAATGAAATAAACCTTACCCAGGTGATATGTTTCATGTTAAGTTTAGATGATATAGAGTGAAACTATATCCAAGGTAAAGTAATTATTCAGCTGTAAATATTGGATTAAATTTGGATGTGACTCATGGTTTTAACATAAGCTTAATCGAGAAGTTAAACTATCATGTACTATTATTTAGATAATTGTATAATATGAAAGTCAGTACAAAATGTGCACGTGTAAGCCTAAATACTTGAATAATACTATGAAAGCCTTCAATCAATATATGTTTAATGTGTCTAGATCAGCGAATTCTGTAATGTAAGTTTCCGGCAAGATCATTATGCCTTAAACGCAGCATTAGCAGAAGCTGACAACTTGCTTCCTTTTTTAAATAAATCACAAACAAGTGGCAGATATACTCTATTCGGTTGCGTGAGATATCTTTGGTTTATAATGGACAAATGTGCCTGGACGTCACTGATTTCTTCTATAACGGATATTACATACAGTATGTTTATACCCTACAGGAAAAGTAATTAGTGTATTGCATTTCGACCATGTGTAAAAGGGTGTACTTGTCAGAGCTATAATCGAATAATCCTTTTTAATGAAAGTTATACTATTAGGATAGTAAGATCCAGATACTATTGTATGTTAAGATCTTACACGGGTTGTTGCTTTATCGAAGTAATTTCCTGCTAATATATTGACTACTGTTGCCGTTGCGTACAATCCCGAATCTATTAATAGCTGTCTCAAACCGGCTTGTCCATAGATGTAACCTATACCTGCAAAAACAGACACCAACAAATACATACCTCCCTCATTCGGAATGACACCTTTTACCCAGTCCCTTTTGGTCCAAATTATTTGTAATGCTTTTGCAAGAAGTCACATATATAAATATTGGGAGCCATATGTTCCATGGTTAGGAGTTACCACTATTTTGTAATTTAGGTATAACGCCAGGAACTATGCCACCCGATGGCGTTTTTGTTGTGATTTTATTTCATGGTTGGCTGCAGAAGATAAAAACATACGAAGCTCAGGATATGATATAGAGTTTCCAAGGTTGAACATTATATTCAAGAAGATGTCTGCTTCCAAAATCATTATAAATGTGAATGGCAAGTCCTAAATGCTTTGGTAGTGGAACAGATGTAACATGCTGAATACTTAGGGCCACTTCTTCAGGTAAATAGTATTAATTGTCAGGTAATTCTGCATAACTTATTACTATTTCCTGATGAACAATTAATTTATCAGTCTCGTCTTCATCATTTTAATCGTATGCACATTCATCTTGCTTGATCAACGATAATATGAAACTGTTTGGCCTCCTGCAGAGTTTCATCCAAAGTTTTCAAAGAAGAGCAAACTAAATCGGATTTTTCACGCTGAGGTACAAATGACAACTTTTGCCAAGTATCACTTAATAGTGTCTTCAGATTTGTGCTTTTATAGTTTACAGCTTGAGGCCTACAAGCTACTTAAGCAGTCTCAATAAATCTCCTTCGCAGAGTGGATAAACTATAAACTGTCTTTTCAGTCATTATAGAGTGTTCCTATTCCTTCTTTATTTTTCAGCAGCATCTCTATGTATAGTGTTATATTCATCACTGGGTATTCTCCACGCTATGTGTCATAGTATTTGTAAGACAGCCTTTTTTACGATGAAAGCTTGCTCCAGATGCTACAAAATCACCATATGGAAACTTGAACAACCTGTCAAGCTCAGCATGATCCTGTCTTTTCTTGGCTGCTTCAAGAACTTTAGAAGAAATACATGTACCTGCAGCATCTGTTGAGTGAAAACAATGAGTTTTCCAGTCAAATGAATAATTAGATGACCTGGTTTTCAAAAGTGACCTCATCTTTTCTTTATTTTCCATATTGAGAAAACATCATACCCAGCTTGCTAAACAAATAAGAATAAAAACAAAAATAATATCAAACAAGGAATGCCACATACCAAAAACGCAGCCTCCCCAAAACGAGCCCCACAGCACCCAGAAGTGCACACCACCAACACTTAATTAATACTTAATATGAGTGAAGCGTTCATTGTTTTTCTAAAACACATCATTTGCAACTATTTGCTCAATTTGTTATGCTCCAGAATTGCATTAGTATGCTCCATAAAATCATTTATGATACAAATGTATATGATACATTCTTTATATTTGCAATACATTTGTACAAGACAGAGTTAAAACAACAGTAACCTATTAAATAGAAATTCACTGACATTGTGATACCAGTCAAGTCCATGTATCAGCTCTGTAACACACTGTCCATCTTTTAGTCTGTCGGTGTAAATATATTGCCTCTGTTATCCATTCAACAGCCTTCAAAAACTCTTGAAAAATACACAGAACTTGAATACTCTATCCATTCAACAGTGTAGCGTAATAAGAGAAAACTTATAATTGTATTGATAATTTGTGACGTCGTCTCAGAAAAACAGGCCAAATGCGGCGACGTCATAATTGCGAAAATCACGTTAAAAAGTGCGCCATTAATTTTGTTTGTTACACAAACAAAACTAAATCATTTTCTCTTTGAAACGAAACACTGTGAATAAAAAATCCCACAAAAGGCACAAAGAAATCTTCGTGAATGTGTTTTTTAATAGTTTTGTGAGATATCGTGAAAAATATAACCTAAAATCGATAGATTTGTGAGATACTTGCGGTGCGCATACACGTGACTTCTGACGAAACATGGAGGACATGTAAACAGTGCCGATTCAGTCATCATTTACTCCCTGATTTCGAAGTGGCATTCATCGCTTCGTGAAAATGCAGGTAAGATAATGATTTTGTGTTGTTGCACGCTAATCAAAATGTTATTTTTGTGAAAGTATTTGATAAAAAAGCGATTTATTTTAACCCGGAAGTGGAATACTAATCTCAAAGGAAGTGGATACGGTTTGTTTATAGCAACAGCAACATAAAAAGAAATTGTAGCGGACAAATTAAAAATATATTATAAGCAAAAATAAGAAAAACGAGTCAAGAAAGTTGTTTAAGTGAAACAAGTACCGTTCCCTATGAAATTATTGAATACCAAGATGACACATTTATTGAAGAATTGGCCATTGCAGATCAGTTATATTTCATAAATGATTTGACACTATCTGACTTTGGTGTACATGAATTAACTGAGGAAATGAATTTTGAGTCTGATCATGATAGTTATGATTCTGTTGCTTGTGATTTTGACCCATCAGAAAGTGTTCTTGTCACAGAGTCGTTTTCGCAAATAAACATGCGGTTGTACAAAATTGTATGGGGGAGCCATGTAACAAAATAATTGACTTTCAGACTATGATTAAACATAGGAAGTACTGCAGCGAATTGTCACGAGAAGAACTTCATTTAGTACTCGAAGCACAACTATCTGCCCATAGGTTTACTTGTCCCAAAACTCAAGCAAAGAAACGTAAATCTAAGGAACATGTATATGAAACCCCACCAGAAATATTTCTTCAGTGTAAAGCAAGTCTATGAAACCCCACCAGAAATATTTCTTCAGTGTAAAGCAAGTCTATGAAACCCCACCAGAAATATTTCTTCAGTGTAAAGCAAGTCTGCCATCAAACTTTCTGTTTCAGCCACTCTATTGAAAGACACAAATTACAGACTATAGCAAAATCACTACATAAAGATGGTCTTACATCTCGCACACATGGTAACACTAGAAATGAACCAAAACACAGCCTTACATATGAAGACAGAGAGGAATCAAAACCTTTATCTGTAAATATGCACGTGATAATGCACTTCCCCTGCTTGAATTTTAAGGAGTCTACTGCAAGACATTTTGATATTTATATATATGTGTAACTATTGCATGATGTTACTGGATTTGAAGTATTCGTCAAACTCTTTCTTAATAGTTCTTCTACAATTCTTGACAATTCTGAATCTTTAACAAATTATCTTATTTTCATTTTGTAAATGGTAAAGTGTTATTCTTGTTAATTGTTGGTATCTAAAATAAAGGGATGTAATTCGGCAATACCAAAATTAAAGGGAAATAAAGATAACAATACTGACACATTTGCCTTTGTGTGAGATGATTAAAGTGTACACATAAAATAGCAATAAATAATCTCAATAAATCTATATTAAAAGATATGTTTTTAAGGCAAAACATTTCACTCATAGTTAAAGTAAGAAGCAATTAGAAAACCAATGCATACTGTGTATATTGAGAAACAGTCTAAACATACGGTATTCAGTCTTTTTGCATAGATTGATTGATAAATTCATTTATTAACTATTTTCAGTAAATCCACCTTGTTCTGTTGCTGGAAAACTTCACTATTCTTGGGATTTTGTGCAGCAGATACATTATCCTGAGTATCCTCATCACAGTCAGCAATGTGGGCCAATCTTTTTCAAGAGTGCAATGTGTTTGGCATTTGTTCTGAAGGCTCAGGTTTGTATTTATAATAAATCATTATCTACTCTATTTGGTTTAATTCTTGTGTGTTTTTTAAGGAAATGCTACAGTTTGAAAGGCTCAGGAAGATATGATTATACATGTACAGAATTTTATAAATATAGTAACCTGTACATGAAAATTACTGCTTTGAACTTTTTATAAACCTTTTTGTAAATTATTAAAGCTGTTCAGTATCAAGACCCAGTAATAAAGATACATGTATATTATAACTTTGAAATTAGTTATAGTATCTTCTACTCTAATAAAGACTCTAGTACTCTTTTTCTTGTACATGTACAAATGGTCTTATTTCTTCCCATTATTAAAATTATGACACCTCATTTCAATTCACAATTATACAAATGTAAATAACTATTTGTCATACTTTTGGTGTAAATGTCTTTAGAAATACTATAGTGATGATAAATATATGTTACACTTGGATATCTTTATAACTTCCTTTTTTAATTCTATTCACGGTAACAATTTGCAGGAAAGCAAACATTCTATCTCATTGAAGGGAGCCAATTGAGTGGTCAGTATTGCTCACCATTATTTCCAGCATCACAGTCATGGAGAAACAGATATTCTGATCCACTTTGACAACTGTTGTGGCCAAAACAAGAACAATGTGGTTCTCTGGTACTCTATGTGGAGAGTTTTTTCAAGGTAAAAGATCATAGTCTGCACAGTTTTCAAAATATATAATTTTGGCTTGTCTGAGTATTACAAGATAAAGAAATAAAGAATAATTGATAAAGAGGCAAACAGAAAAATTTTATAGTCTAAAAATCAAGTGCACTCTAAGAGTAGTTAGAAGGCAGTCAGTTTTCCAGCATTGTTGATAATGATAATTTTTTACTGTTAAGAATGTGAATTATTGTGGTCATATTGAAATTTCAAATACTGACAAGTGTTATGATCAAGGAACAAAATATATGCTTCTAAAAATGAGCTTTAACTTGAAAATCAAAGCTTCAGACATGAAATTATGTTTTACACTTGTGTAGGTTTACATCAGTCAGTTGAATTATCAATGATGATAGCAGGACACACAAAGTTTAAGCCTGACTGGCATTTTGGTTTGTGGAAAAGGAGGTAATTTGATTCTTATACTTACTTTTAGTGTACATTTGAGAATTTTTGCCTTACTTGATTTTGGTATCTTGTTGTTAATGTAATTCATGAATTTCATGACATTGTATATTATTTTAGGTAGTTTTTAACACCTTGCTTATATATAGTCTGTAAAATAAGTGGTTACAAACCTTAAGCAATCATTGAAAATGAACCCAAAGATGTGAAACCATTGTCTCTACCATATACACCTAATATAACTTATGAATTTTTAACTGTAATTTAAAGGTGCAATATGTCATTGTATATTAATTTATCTGTTATAATCTCTTATAACTCTGTATAGAGTGGTCATTTACAATTATGTTAGTCATATAATATATATGATTTTTATTATAAAATTTGTGATGTAAATGAAAGAGACTTTAATAAAATATTTGAACTTGAAATATTTGAACCTAATGTTAATACAGGTTTAACAATTTTATATTAATCATATTCATGGATATGCTAAATTATTCATGCCTCATGAATACTTAACAGACATGAGTGAAACTTGCAGTATGGAACCAAATCAGTATCATACAAGTTTTTATGTGTGCAAATGTTAGAATTCTTTTCAAAAGATTTGTTTCTTCCATTTAAAATTATGGTGTTTTTTTTACAGATGGAGAAACAGTAATGCGGAGACAATGGCTGACATTGCACATAAAGATTCATCAAAAAGTGAGCATGCTATTGCACAGCTTGTTGGAGATATGGCAACACCTGTTTTTTTCTATGAGTGGAGAGATTTACTGAAGTGTTATTTTAAACCATTGAAAAACGTAACAAAATACCACCACTTTAAGATCTCAAGTGATGAACCGGGCATTGTAACTTGCAAAATTTCAGCAAATAGTGAAGAAGTTAAGGTCAACCTGTTGGGAAAAAATTGTTGAAATCACGCTAGAATTACCAGAATTATCTTAAGTTCCAGGAATGGATTAAGCATGTCAATGGTATTTGTATGAATCCATAAGACAATTTTGTACTACTCCAGAATCAAAAGACAGCTGTTGTCCGAAACCTGTGGTACCAAAAAAAGAGATCAAGCACTGTGATGATAAATCATCCTGTAGAAACATTCCTTCAGGTAGTAAAAGGAAGAGTCTCTTACTAAACTAAAGTGTTCATAACATATTCTCAGACAGTACTTTAATGTCACACTGTGGTTGTATTTTCAGAATGGTTCATTATTGAAGACATTTTTAAATAAGCTACCTGATGGGGGAAACATAAAGTTGCCACTTTGGCCGTCCGTCCCACATTCATTTCTGGGCTATTCCGCAACTACTTGCGGGAGTTAAACAATTCCTGATGTTCATAAATAGTGTTTAATAAAGGCAATTGTTGTCCGCTCTGTTTCTCAGCAGTCAATGATTGTGATTTAACAGTACTTCATTAGAAGCTTAAATACTTACGAGTAAACAAAATGTAAATATTATCAAAATGTCTAAGCATGGCTATAAATTACCTCCCTTTATTGTATTTTCTAAATTCAGTTATCTTCCTTTGCTATACAAAATTATGTTTGTCTTGGACATTACTCGATATCGTTGTTTACTGAAGATACCATGTATTATTAATTGCGTATCAGAACTACTGATACGAGACAGTTGTTATACATAATATCTGTGTACAGTTGAGTTCTGCAAAGAACCATTGATTGATACGGATGTATTTGTTATAACATTTTGATATATAATACAAAGTGTTGCTTTCTATAGGCCTGAAATGATATACATAGTTTGTGGTTGTTTTTTACAGTCTTATTGTTGAGTTGAATTTAGCTTTGGCCATTTTTGTATTTTTTTTTCATGTCAGATCTAGATAATTTTTGGATTTTGTTTGTTATATGACTGTAGAGATTGGTTTAGAACAAATTACTCTCTGGTTACTATAGTAACATACAGACTTATATTTGAGAGCAACAGATTGTTTAATAAATAAAAACAGATAAGTGCTGAAAATGAGTTTAATGATTTCAAAAGTACTACTACAGTTCTCATATGATTCAAACTAAAATTTGCATAATGTCATACTTTTACTTGATAAATGAATTCTTTTTTGCTAATGAAAAAGCATGTGGCATAGATGCAAATTATTAACACTGTAATAGAATTTATTATTGTTTTCACTTTAGGGCAATAGTATTTACTAAACCTAAGTTTTAATACAAGGTTTTGAAATAAAAAAATACATGTCACTTTATCACTTTTGATACAGAACATAACAAGTATTTGCAACTAACATAATATAGTTCTGTTGCCATGGTTACAATGAAGTGAACTTCTGATATGTCAGAGTTTTTAGTGATTGTGGAACTATTAAAATAGCACTATACTTAACATCTTCTATTTTAACTTTTAACATTTTTATTATGTCAATGTATATTCATTACTGGATATAAAATTCATAGACTTTGAATGTTTTTTGTTATTCGCAAAGATGTGGTGGTCTTATAAGAATGCCCATAGTATTGGAAGTTGTAAAGGACTGCAACAGCATTAAAAATAGTTAAATAAGGCAATACAAATCAATGAAAGTTAGTTTTGAAAAAAGGTTTCAAATAAAAAATGCAGCATGTCACTTTATTACATTTGATACAAATATAACAGTTTCTACAACGTACATAATTATATTTCTGTTGCCATGGTAACAATGAGGGTGGACTTATGATATGTCTGAATTTGTAGCGATTAATATATGCATTTGCACCTATTAAAACAGTATTACACTAAATATCTTTTGACTTAACTATTCCTTTTTATGTCAGAGTATATCCAACATTTAACATAAAATTGAGAGATTTGGGGTGTTTTTGATATTCACGCAAATACAGTGGCCTTAGAAAAATGTCCACAGTAACAAAACTAAATGATAGATGTCCGAAAAATTTTCAGAAATTATTTAGTATAGATAGCTCTTTCAGAAAATAGAAAAAACAGAAAATGTGGTTTTTCCTCATTTGGCCTCATTTTCTCAGGCATGGTCACATTTATTAAATCTGCTTTGAAAATGGGAAGGTATAAAAGCTGTCAAAACTTTATTAGCCAAAGGGTCTTATTTGTAATTCACGTTTAGAGTAATTTTTATGTTCCCGGATGTTTGATCTTTGTCGGGACATTTTCTGATGAAACCAGGAAATAACTGAGAAATTAGAGAAGTCTGACATAAGCCAAGTCTGGCGTCTTTAGTATACATATCTGTGTTATTTCTGTAAAGGAAAAAAGTTAGGAAGAGGCAGTAAGTTAGTTAAGGGAGCTAAGAGACAGCCTCTGTGCCAGGTTGGCTCAGTTGGCTAGTCTGATATACTGTTTGTCAGCTTACTTACTATCTCAGTTGTAAAATAGACTTGTCAGTTTATTAAATGAATTATAAAATTTGTAAAGTGTCTTTTACTAAATAATAAACTTAATGAACTGTTGTAGCCAGCGTTGGGTGCAATTCAATTGTCGGACTGATTCATAGAACCTAAACATGGTCATTTGTTTTATATATGCTGTACAAAGATTTTCATTATCCCTGGTTAAGTTTTTGTTTTATCTGGGCACTTAAGTTTGTTATGTATAGCTTACTTTGTTCATTGTCAAATTTTGGAAATACAGAATCATTAATCTAATAAATACGACATAGGCTTGCAAGATATGCTAGAAGCATGGGTACTGTAACAGGCATGACTGCTTACAACAAATACGACGCCTGTCGATAATATGAATTTCAACTGCATCTAAAGAATTGAAAAAACCCAACATAAATGAACTATCATAGAGTGTCAATATAAACTGTGCAACATACGAATCGATTTGAAATTATTATTATTCTGACGGAGGACATAAACATGTATCTACAAACTGTCATAAGTCAACAAATTACATAATTTAGCTGTACCATGCAACAAATTAACAAAATTGACAACAGTGAAATGCATAAAGCTGTGTATTACTGCACATATTTAAATATAACTAGTGACTTCACCTTTAGACTGGCTCCCGCTTTACGTTTTTGGTACGTGGCATTCCCTGTTTGATATTATTTTTGTTTTTATACTACTTATACAGCTGAAATCTTCATAAATTTAAATGAAACTCTGAAAAGGCAAGTCTACACACATATGAAGTTATCATGAAAAATAAGGGAACACCTTTGAAATTCTGAAACTACAAATATTTAACGCGAAGAACTTTAGCGAATTCCAGAGAAATATACATCCAAAACGTCGCTACCTGGTTGATTGTGGAAAAGTTGTTGTACAGCGAAAATAAGATCTGTTCCAAAGCTCAGGTTGGCACTGATGAGTATGGTCAAGCAAGGAGACACACTGGCTAACCCTGGAGTACGTTATGGTTGTCTGGTTACTGGCACTCAGAAGAAAATTGGACCTAAGATGCTTTGTATCACTTTATATATTTATTGTTAATTTACATAACAAATCAAAACATATATTGCACTTGAATTAGCAAGACAGTTAAATAGATGTTACTAAGTTACTTAATTCTTTCAAAGTGCAGTTCGTGTTATCTTTTAGTTTAAAAAAAATATCAGAAAGAAGAAAAGGAAAATTAGTCATGTGTTACATGTGGAAACAATTTTGTTTTGTTAACGAATGTACCGTTATCTCAATTATAGTGTATATTTTGTTGCTGTCTTTTAAATTATTCTTTTCAAGTTTCTACCAGTTAATACAAAAATAAAATATAAGTAGTTTCTACCAGTTAATACAAAAATAAAATATAACTAAAAGACACACATATAGACGCATGAGACACCCTGTACAAAAATTGCCTACATGATGTTTTAGCTGAGACTGTTAAAGGTATTTTGGTTACCTACACTCAGTGAACGGAAATTTTAAGTAGTTAACTGTATATAGAATGATTCCATGCATTTTAGTTAAAAAAAGTTACTTTTATGCAAGTATCTAAGCATTCACTAGCATTCACATTTTACATGATTCCAGTTACATGCATTGCGTAAACCAGATCTATATATATTTTTCTTCTCGTTTCAGTTTCTCTTTGTGTATTATATATCAAACACTTCAATGAACGTGCATCAGGAAAATACCCAGGAATTCCAAAAATAGAAGGAAACATGTTGCAGAATGAACACTTATTTTTCAAAATAATGTATTTTGTATTACGAAACTTCTTACATACAAGTGTTAAAATCTTATTGAATTGTATTTATTATGTGCATGTTATGTTAAGCATTACGTATGAATGTATTACCTGAAATGTTTAAGGAATTCCTATCTATGTCTTGTATTACTGTTTCAAAAACTGATGCATAACTACTGAAAGTGCCGCATTATATATCATATGTGGTCGAAAAGGTGACGAACAATTAAAGGTATCCCTTAGTTGTCGTTTCCTATATTTCTGTCAAGATTACTCTACTATATATTTACTAAATTAGTTTACTAAATTATATAGAAACTTTAGTTAAAAGCGGATGTGCCAAGATTTTGAGCAGATACGTTATGACCCGTTGGTAAATAGTAAAGTTCTGATTAATATCTTTCGCTCCTTTTTTTTATTTGTTTTTTTAAAGAAAGGAAGGCATTTGTAGAGTAATAAGAGAAAACTTATAACTGTATAGATAATTTATTAAATCTGCTTTGAAAATGGGAAGGTATAAAAGCTGTCAAAACTTTATTAGCCAAAGGGTCTTATTTGTAATTCACGTTTAGAGTAATTTTTATGTTCCCGGATGTTTGATCTTTGTCGGGACATTTTCTGATGAAACCTGGAAATAACTGAGAAATTAGAGAAGTCTGACATAAGCCAAGTCTGGCGTCTTTAGTATATATATCTGTGTTATTTCTGTAAAGGAAAAAAGTTAGGAAGAGGCAGTAAGTTAGTTAAGGGAGCTAAGAGACAGCCTCAGATATACTGTTTGTCAGCTTACTTACTATCTCAGTTGTAAAATAGACTTGTCAGTTTATTAAATGAATTATAAAATTTGTAAAGTGTCTTTTACTAAATAATAGCCTGAATGAACTGTTGTAGCCAGCGTTGGGTGTTGTTATGTTACAACAGTCTTCAAAAACCCTGAAAAAAAACTCTTATTTACAACTTAGAGGTGTTAGCAAGACATGCATTCTGACCAATGTTTAAGATATTCGGGTGTCATATATTTTTTGTGTCACAAGTTTTCTTTACTGATTTGACCTAGTGTCCTCATTTTTGACCCAACGAGAGAAACCCAGTTTCAGACTTCAAAGTAGAGTTTATCAAAAGAAACATCATGACTAACTTAAAAAGATGACTGGGTTCAAAATATGGACTCTAGAATGTGGATGATTTTTTTCTACGATTTGACTGGTGACCTAGTTTTTAACTTCTTGTAACCCAGTTTCAAACTTGACTTAGAAATCATAAAAACAAATATTTAAGATAATTGTAGAGTGTTCCCGATGTTCTTTTATCATGTTACCAGGTAACCTAGATTTTGACCTCAGGTAACCCAGTTTTTACCTTGATTTAGAGTTTATCAATAACATTATAACTAATTTTTATGACAATTGGGTACAATATGTGGTTTCTGGTGTGCTCACAATGTTTCTTCTGCGCAGCCCTATTAAACTTGCCCTTTTCCTGGAAGTTTGTAACCTTACAACCGCCACTGAAATGACAAGTAGAATGTATAACAGTTTTTGGATTGAAAAGTGTACTATGTAAGGCACCTTTTACTTTGACAAAACCGCATGAAAAGGTTCAATAAATAATTCTCGCTTTTGCAGTCTTTCATGAATAGTTTTATAATTTTAGTACAGCTCATGTATTACAACATAATATGTTAATTATGAGTGTAGAATAATTATACTTTCTCAACCAGTGAATAACGGTCAACACTTCTAGAAACATATTGGATAAGAAAAACAAGGATACATTTTGTTTTCGATCAACAAAACTCTGGATTTTGTACATCGTCAATACCTCTGTTGTCAGCCAACAAGATTTTTCGTTAGTATAGTGGTATATATCCCCGGATCTCGGTTCAATGTCTCGATAATTTTCCGTCAGGGAGTAGCAGTTTTGTGGCTAAGATTGATGAGAATGACAATGATTTGGAGACCGGACCTTAATTAAGTCGCAGAAAAACACTAATGACCGCTGCGTATGGGACTACGTAGGTCCCGCCTATTTGAATAATTGTTGAATTTTGTCTATACTTTATCTTCTTAGCACCTTGTTGGATTAGAAAGCATCAATATATGAAGTCTGGTTGTGCATATAATGATTTGGGGTCACTATATGTCAAAGGTCACAGGAACCTGTTAATACAAATCCTTGGCCTCGGTTCATCTTCTAAACCTGTCACTGCCTTGTGATAAAAAATTGGCAGGAATTATTAATAAGTCTAGCTACCTATCTGCTCCATATACTCAAAATGAACGCCGACCGTGTTTTTGAAAGATTGTGTTTGGTTATGTTTTGATATGGTTAACTAGTGTTTTTACCACACGTAGCCCAGTTTCCTACTAATGTTTTGGGGTCAAATGTTGACTCTAGTGTATCATAAATATTTTTACCCTACGAAACTATAACTGCCTCAAAAACATCATATAGGCAGACATGCTGACTAATTTTCATTATAATTGGATTACAATGTGACCTTTAGCGTGTTCAAAAGGTAGGTGTAGACAGACGACAGACAGGCGACGGACATCGGGCCATCACAGTAGTTCACCACGGAGCACTTCGTGTTCATGTGAACTAAAACGATTCTCCGTTAAGAAGAATTCTTTGTCTAAAAAACAGACAGAATATCCTGTGGAGACATAGATATTCCTCCATTTACCCAATTTAGCTTACAAGCATTCACAATAGGGCAATAAAATCGCTTGCGCATTTAGCTGACTTACATAAGTTGAATCTTTTACGCGATAACATATCACATTGAATGATATGAACATATTAAGGGACAAAATGGCTTTGTGCAAGAAAATATAGCTATTTGTTGATTTACAAAAGTCGTAAAATTGTTATTGGATTCGAAACAATAGCAAACATTTTGGAATGGCAACGTTCGGTACAACACAAACTGCAGGAATGCAAAGAAAATGGCGAATTTTGCGTGCAATCCTCGCTCGTTCGTTTATTTGCAAGTTTCTATATCAAAGCACTAACAAAAATGTAGGAACCTAGAGCTGAGCTAGTTTGTGATGTAGTTTTGTGATACAGTATTCAAGCTTTTGTTGCTTATAATGCTTTGAACCCCTTGATACAAATCATAGTAAGATGAACACTCTCTCTCAGATACGCTGATACATTTGTACCAAAGAAGGCGGAAATAGGTTCACTAACATTTCGTTGAGCATTGTACTCCGTAGCTTAATCTGAATTCTACCAATAAATCGTATGTCGTTTGTCGAGTGTAACGATATAAATGCAATGAAGGGTTATTACAGACAACTGTCACTGATTGTAAAAACTACCTCTGCAGTTAATGAAACACAAGGCAAAAGCTTAGACTTTGACGCATTTTAGAAACGACGTTAAGGAAAGCGTTTCTTATACAGTCCCTATTGCGCATGTTCGTCCAGTATTCTTGTCTGATATGATTTAAAAAATATGAAGCTAGGGACTTCCGAGATGCTACTTCATCTGAAATGGATTTATCCGATCATATACTGTTCATTCTCATCATCCAGAGCATTCATTATGTAATTTTCTGAATGCTTGGAAAACCACTGATGTATGAGGATGATAATGTTCAGAAGTCGTCGAATACCATTCGTATTATTCGAGGAGTCGTTAAAGTATTACAAAGTATTTTCTTCATGACACACGCGATCTGTGTTGGAAAGTAATCCGTCTTTATTTGCTATAACATAAGTGATACTTTATAACTTATAGATACATACAAGTTTATTGATACTGCTTCATACTTGATTTAATTTGCACAAAACAATGTTTCGTGCTTCAAGTTTGAACGGTTAGCTGAGTTGTGCAACATTTATATCAGTCTAGGAGTCTGCATTGATTATATTTCAAATGTTTTAATTAAGCTACTTTCAGTGCAGATATGATTTTACAGAAGAGACGTGATTATTTTGGCAAATAACTTCGGGGCATGGGTTGTTTCGGAAAGTTTGCCTCTCCGTAAAATGCTCCACTAGCTAATCGAGACATTTGGCAAGAAAACGAGGAAAGGATCTCTAAGAACATCCCAATAAGAAGCAGCAAAACATAAAATTAAGCTATAAAGCTTGGCAAAACTTATAAACGTACAGACGTAAGACTATGCACTGTCATTCTACATATTAATGGCGCCTTTAAAGCGGGCAAGTAGACAACTCCTATAACAGAATGTCCTTTACGTAAGAAAATCAGTTATTAGGAGTTATATTGAAATATTTGAGATTGTTGTATATTATTACCTTTAAGAAATGTAACAAAATTAAATGCATCGTCAAGGGCCATAGTAGCATCGTGTAAAATTTCGATTCAAACACTTAAGGATCCTTTTTCTATTATTTCTAACTTATATTCTAACATGTCACTACAGAAAAATAGATTATATTACCGTATGCCCTAAACAACGTTGTGATGCCGGAGATGATATGACGTCAAAATGACTTTAATTTATGTCGCATGACGTTATGGTGTCACACAGTCCTTGTACATTAGAAAATAATTCTATGAATTTTTGATGTCATCTTTTTAATGCTGTCCTCAGCTGAACTGAATCACTATCAACTGTATATATTGATGCTGTGTAATTTTTTGCCGTATCTGATTGTTGAGATACTTATTTTTTCTGTGTTTTTCAGGTCTACTTTTTATGATGGTAGGGTTCAAAGAGTAATCCGCCCAAGTACGCATTATAGCAAAAAAAATCATTGTTGACCATTAACGTTTCTGGTGTAGATTGACTCTGATAATGATAAAGATGAGAAATATTGACAGCTGATTGCTTGAATTGTCTTGTGAAATTCACGGGTAATGTGCAAAAGTCATGTTTTTACTTTAAAATAAAAAGGGAAAAATGTGCGACACCTAAGATAAATGTCCGTGTAAAAAATACCCCTTGGCATTTTCTCTCCTGTTGTAATATACATGTATTGTCATGTTAAAATCGAAATAACGTCCATTTTAGCGTTGTTTGTCTTTGTTGTTCTGATCCGCAGTCATACACCACTAAGAAACTCAAAATCATTGTTTATTAGACATTAAACACCGCTGGAATGGGTATTATTTCATAAACGACTTCTTTCCGTATAATCGGATTAAAGGGACATACCCTATAAATGATGTCAAACTAAATAACCTCAAAAACGTAAATAATAGAATATTCAGAGGTAAAAAGTTTAAGCTATGCATTCCCAGTCATTATCGGTAAAATCAGCGTTTTAAAATCTGTTGCAGTATCGTAAAACATTCAATAACCTGTATAGAGTTGTTGTTGCACAATAAATGGGTGTATGCAATTTATAACAGAATGCCTCTTTATTGATTAATTGTGGTAAAAGGAAGCATTTTACGATTTATGTTGTTCTTTTAAACTATATTTATCATTATCTATGTTTCGAGAATATAATCGGCTAGATGTAGGGTATGTCCCTTTGAGGTCAGCATCAATGGAAACGAGGTCGAATTCGAATATAAAGACCAAGGCCTTATAAATATAGATTCAAATGTAGACTGATGTATGAATGTCAAGGACTTCCATAATGCTATTGCAGGTATAGAAAAATATAATTGTAAATATCGAACATAAACTGATAGACAACGCTTTTCAGGAATGTTCAAACTAATGACGCTGTTTCTTGGCGTTTATGCAAACCAAAATGTACTGTTAAGAGACGCTTGTAAGAAAAAGCATGTTTTGAGAACATAATCTAATTGATTTCAAGCAGTGCTTTGACTGAATGAAGAGCATAGACAACATTCAGTTGCTAAATGAAATAAGATTTTCGTTTCTTATGATAATGACGTAGACAAAAACATCCAATTTATTTTTTCATTAAATTACAAAGTCTCTTTCACTTTTGATTCATAATTTATCTTCGAGATTTCCTGTTTGTCGCACAAAATGATAAATTACAGCTATAAATGCTGGCATAAAAACATGTCTAGGAAATAGCAAACTCAATATTTAGAATTTATAGCATCTCAACAATGGGCAACTATAATGTAAACGATTGCAATTTCAATCC
Source organism: Saxidomus purpurata (assembly GCA_022818135.1). NCBI lineage: Eukaryota > Metazoa > Mollusca > Bivalvia > Venerida > Veneridae > Saxidomus > Saxidomus purpurata. Next base: position 117,373 of record JAFMSR010000035.1, read on the forward strand.
AGACAACAAAGACATTTCATCAATGCAATGTAGCATCTCAGACTTTAAAGGTGCTCGCTCTCAGTTGCCGTTGAAAAAATTAAAGTTTCAAAAATGACATACCAATATATAAATATAAAACTAAAGGCTAGATTCAACAAAAAAAGTAAAAATATCGGTAGGAATTTGCAAAAATCGATTGAAAATGCAGGTTTTACGGCACCGATACACTATATGTTTAAATTGAAATTATTATTTGGTAGCGTATTATTTCAGATCTACAAATATACTTCACAGGAATTTATATTGGAACCTTGTTATATGATTTTTTTCTGCAAATTCCTACCTATATTTTTTGCTTAGTTTTTCATTCCAGCCTTTAGTTTTATATTTGTTAAGAAGAATGTCAATTTTCTTGAAAAATAATTTTTTCAACGGTAACTGAGAGCGAGCAGCTTTAAAGAGGCACTCCCTACATCTAGCAGATTATATTCTCCAAACATAGATTATGTGTTCAATGAACGTCAAATGAAAAATAAATACAATTTCAAAGAAGAACCTATGTCGAAAACCGCCTCATTTTACCACTATATATAAATGTAGCGGCGTTCTGTAATAAATCCCATGTACAACAACAGCTCTACATAGATTATTAAATGGTCTACGGTATTGTATCATATTTTAAACCGCTGATTTTATCAATAATTACTGGAATGCATAGCTGAAACTTTAAGGTTAAGTTATGATACTTCCAAAGATTTTATTATTTATGTTTTGGGGGTTATTTAGTTTAACATTAGTTGTAGGTTATGTCCCTTTAAGGCCTTTCAAAATTGTGTGGTGGGCGGATGTTATGGTGTGTAATGAGCAGGAATACATTATCTATTTCACTTAGTGGCTATCGTGACATATTTGCATAGTCGTAAAATACACAAAATGTATCCACTCAATAGCAAAGAAATTCTTGTATCATCCACATGTATTTTGAAGCGACTCTTTATTAACAAATGTTTCAATCAATGCGTGTTTTGCACAAATTATTTTGCTTTTTGGCTTGTATTCAAAAAGTTTAAAAAAAACTTTATTTTGTATCATGGCACATTGAAATTATTATTTTGGATATTGAATATTTTGTAAATAAGGAACAATGAATACAAACTCAACTGAAGACATGTTTGCCCTGCATTCAAGTGTCCTCATTTTACTGAAAAGGCAAGGTATATTTTCAATAAAGATCTAGACTAAATATCTGTAATATGAAAATGAATATATTTCAATGTAAAAATGTCTGTATATGCGACAAACTGTAAGTTAGTTAAATGTCCATATTTTATTTACAGGAATAATACTATTTAAAGAAACGTATTGCTGCGGTTCGCTAATGCTTGCTTATTCCTGTGATACACTGTAGACACATACATGTATACATGTACTTACTTTTTTCAAAACCACAATGAAATGATATACAGTATCAAACAACGAAGAATAAAGACAAGACATAACTATCACGTAAGAATGCATAGGAGGAGAGGGCATTTCTCAAGAATCATCTAATCCTTATAATGACAATAAATGCATTTATGCATGTATTCCAGCAACATTCCCATATCCATTGTTAGATTATCAATGTCTATAGCGTGATGTGAATGAGGCTAACAAATACTCCATAATATGATTGTTATAAAAACATTTGAACTAATTAAAGTGATGAACTTTTGTTAGTTTCTCTGAGACTGCTTTCTAGCAAATCAATGGGGGAAGTTCCCCACGATCGCAAGGAGCTACCTGCTAACACGATCCAAACAGGTTATGAAGCGTTCAACGTTAACAAGTGACACAGAACACTAATTTTCTAACCAGGTTATGATGTTACCAACAACAACGAACATGTAACATTTATTTTACTATATACTAAAATCTTGCACAGGATATAGTATCCCCGCTACTAATAGACTGATAGTTCTTAATTTAATTTTCTTTATGTTTATACCCCCAGAACGCGTGAGTTTAACCGAGCAGTTTTGTTAATTAATTTCAAAAGTTTATATGTTATATTATCCTACACAATCCTACAAGAGTTTGCCAATCAATAACTTGAATTTAGTTAAAAAACCTGCCCATTTGTACCCTGAAACAAACGTTAAATACGTTAAGTATATTGTTTAATTTAATTTTGGAATTAAATGTGTATATAACTAAGACTCATTTCTTTGGGACTTTATTACGTGAAGTTATTTCCCTTTGGTCTATTAGAAATGCCTTTGTATAGTCTTCAATACACGAAGGATACTGTAAACTTCCAATCAATAAGTATTTTAAACGTCAAGATCAGCAGATTTTGTAATGTACGTTTCCGTCAAGACATTAGGAATTTATTATATTGGCATTAGAGAAAGCTGACAATGTGTGCTCTATTCAAAATAAATCGGAAGCAAGTTGCATATAGATTCTGTCAATTTAGATTAGGTTGCGTGACAAAGGGCAAAAGTCACGAATCCTGGATATGGCCCCATGTTTTAACGAACTTTCAAAATAAAAATTCTGACATTTTTGTATTGTTATATTGACAAGCAACCTTTACTCGTTTACTAGCAAGTTAAAGTAAAAAATTCGGACTATTTTCTGAGTAGTAATTGTACATCTAAGAACCCAATGTTTACTGAAAATTTGGTATTTTGACACAAATTTGTGCATTTGGACACGATTTTGATATGGTCCGCATGTTCTGACCAAAACGAAAATTCGTTGATATAATAAAGAATGAAAACGGTATACAAAAAGTGTAAATTCATCGTGGTCAGAGAATGCGGACCTAGTGAAATATTTGCTTCAAAGAGACCTCTCCCATACTTTGTAGGTCCATATTTGGACTATTTTCCGTCAATACTTCATTAATAAACACATTTTATAGGCTGTTTTATCCTTTTTTACGTTCAAACAAAACGTCTTTCAAATCTTTAGTTTGTTTCACTCAATCAATTACTCTTTTCGATCTTTGATCAGCATCTTTAGCTTCGTCTCTCCACCATTTTTGTAAACATGAAGCGTCTGTGGCAACTGTCAACAAATCGATACTTTTTCGGTAAAATGTAGCTTCCTGGTCCACGGAGATTGTAACAGATCGCAGGGTAAATATTTCACTTATTCTTTGCATGATTACTGTATAGAGATATAAAATCTACATTCTTGTTTATAAGTAGAATCTTGCATGTAGAGTCTACAGTACTGTATTGTAGTACTTGATCAAGTCTATATCCTTCGCTCAATTTATTATGCATACTCAATATGACTCTACTGTTTTGTTTTTTTCATTAAAAACATTTTTAAACAGTTATGACCAATTCAATTTAGATCTAGATATAAATATTGAAAGGAAAGCGACAGACGCTACATTCGGATTGATGTAAAAATAGAATGGGTATATCAATAAGCTACGACACATATAACACGAAGTTCGCAGTGGTGCAATGGTAGCGTCAGCGATTCATAAACTAACGTTCCCGAGTTCGAAACCCGACAGTTCCTTTTGATTTTTTTTCTTTTCAAAATGATTAAGTCTGTTGAACAATCACCTGCTTTTATATTCTTAACGTTATTCAACCTTTTATTTTCAATAAAACTCTTTTTGGGTAGACAATTCTGTACTTTAAAAAATCATGAATTTAAAATCTGAAAATACTACCAGTATGGTAGTTTCGTGTTATAATGCCTGATCAACATTACTAAGATCTCTAATTTATTTCTTTCCAGAATGCCTGGTGCAGGGCAGCGGTCATTTAACTGCATTTTATGTAAGAAGAGAACAAAACCAAAGGAAAGAAGACCAGTAAACAAATGTATACAGAAGTATATTTTTAAGTACTTTCTTACTTCAGCAACAGAAAATGATGTGATTTGTCAAAAGTGTAGACATTCGTATTATCTTCAAGACACTAAACGTAAATCACGTGACGATGTCCACACAGGTTATTCATCTACTGTATCAAGAGATCGCCAGGAATCATGTATTCGCAGTCCTCCATCTGTACATTTGAATATACCATGTACTGCTAGTTCTCACGCTAGATGTTTCGTGTGTAAAAAGCCAGGTCCTAGGTTGATTGTTGTTCCTTCTAGTGCACGAATGTCAGCCTTCATTCAACATAATGTTTTGATTCCATCTGGTTCAAGATGTTGTCCATCACACATTCACAGCACTGACACTTTCTCCGATGATATTAAGAATGTAAATACCATAGAACAGTCATTCCTTAACAGAACATCAATATTGGAACTGTTGTCGTCATTAAGAAGTATATGTGCTTCAACAAAAGAAAGCATTTGTTTTGAAAACTTTAAAGACAGTGATTACTTAAGCCTCACTGGACTAAAGAAGACTGACTTTGATGATCTTTACCAGTGTATACAAGGACATCTTCGGAACACGCCTACACGTACTGTCCGCACCACTCTTGGTTTGTTTTTATTGAAGCTCAAAGCTGGTTTATCGAATAAGATACTTGCAACTCTGTTTTCGATATCTGTCTCAAGTCTGAGGAGAGGAATAACGTCGGTTAGGAAAGCCCTTATGTCGTTTTTTGTTCCGAAACATGTTGGACTCGAACATATAACCAGGGAAGAAATAATATCAAGACATACAAGACCCTTGGCCCAATGTCTGTTTGGTACGAACCAAGAAGGCGATTCTTCACAACTTATACTTGTTTTAGATGGCACCTACATTTACGTGCACAAGTCCAACAACTTCAAATTTCAACGGCGTTCCTACTCCGTCCAAAAAGGAAGGACCCTTGTTAAACCAATGGTCATTGTATCAACAACAGAATATTTTGTCACCATCGTCGGACCATACCTTGCAGACGGTCGTAATTCAGACGCACGAATTCTGAATCATATGCTTCAGACAAACGTCGAAGACATACGGTCGTTTGTAGGAAAGAATGATATCTTTGTTGTAGACAGAGGGTTCCGGGACTCACTTTCACTTCTAGAGGATATGGGAATAAAGGCTGAAATGCCAGCTTTTATGGTAAAAGGTCAGAGGCAGATGTCAACAGACGACGCAAATGCCAGCAGACTTGTTACAAAGGTTTGTATTCTTCATCTACTGTTATAGAATGTATTTAACGAAATTCATCTAAACAGATACATAGTCCCTTACACATATTTTACAATGACAGAAATCTTGGTATTTATTCAAAAGAAATTTGAAAATCTAGCATATTCGGTACACGCATTAGTATCTTGAAAGTAGCTTTAATTATTCAAATGAAGGGTATTTTGCAAGATTCATTGTTATACATGTATCATAAATACACATGCCACGGAAAGTGACTATAATTGGGACCCGTGTAGTACTAAAATACTTTTATGTTACCATAAGATAGACATTTTACATTTACAGCTAAACGGCTTTCATTATTTTCTAACATTGCTCACAGATCTACTTTTGTTCAGAGATTATTTTGATCACGTGATTCCCCACCGTGCATGGTATCTCGTCGATATGGAAATGATTAGTTTACAAGCATTTCATCTGCATTACTGAGCTTGAATTGTATGATATATTTATATTTGCCTGTATTTTTCAAATTCATTTAAGATACGATGGGTGGTTGAGAGCGCCAATGCACGGATCAAACGGTGGAAGTTCCTTGACAAAGTATTACCCACAAACCAGATACCAAATATAGGGGACTTTGTTCGTATTGTATGTGCTGTGTCAAACAAGTACCTTGCACCTCTTAGTTCTGCTGAAGAAGATGATTCCCGCGTAGCCCAGGTTATGTTAAAACAAGTCAAACAAGTAAACAGCCTAAAATCTTTCATAGAGAGCAGTAACATTGAACGAAGATCAACTATGTGGAAAAATGTTGACTGTGTAGATCTAGAACATTTCCCCAGATTGTCCGAAGAATATCTGCGGGCTTTAACATGCGGTGTTTATCAGTTAAAGCTAAGTCCGTGTTACATTCAGGAACATTTAGAAGGAAGCTGTGACATTAAAGTTCATGTTGAAGACAGTAATTTAATTCGTGTCAGAATACAAAGCCGGCATGTGTCTTCAAAAAAATACGATCTCTGGGTACAGTTTGACCAGGTTGAGGTTTTAGCCTGGTATTGCAAGTGTCGGGCAGGTGCACGTGTTGTTGGTGTATGTTCCCATATTGCGGCAGTTATATGGTTTCTTGGATACGCCCGGTTTCGTTATACGCACCCAGAAAATCTCGGCGTCCGTGATTGGACAGCGCACCTGTCTGACGCCGCCAATATACCGGAACCTATAGATGAATCCGACAGTGAATCACTCTGTAGCGATTCTGATTAGTCTTTCTAAGGCATTTCCATTGTAACCTTGCTTCTTTTGTATTTGCAACTGACAGTTTTTTTTCAATTATCGCATTCAAGAAAGTGTGCGGAAGTATACAGTTGCATATTTTTTCTCAATTGTAACATGTGCGACAAAAAAGGCAGTTTTCAAACCATAAGTAATTTCCTCCAGAAAAGTAATGTTAACACGTTTGCTTCCGAAAACATACTGATATTCTACATGTCAAAAGCTGTTTGAAGCAAGATTAGTTTTGTCTGTAGAAGTTCCGTCAGTAATTGTTGTTTTAGATACGCAAGGCTTACTGTTGTTATTTGTTGTTGTAGCAAGTAAAAGTTCATGACTTAGTTTGTTATATTGAAAAAACTTAAATTGTTTGCTTTCGATGATGCTTGTGATGTTATCAAGTATAACTAGCTGCTTTGTTAGCATCATATTAAATTTAGTCGAATTCCGACTAACACGGACATCGAACCCTAGACCTCTGGGTCTTGTGCTATAAATGCATTTTACCTGTGACCACGGGCACACCACCCACAAATTGTTATATATATGTGGCTTTTAATTCACATCGTTATTGTTATATTTATTAATTTTAGTTACTAAATGCTTTTCAAATCTGATTTCATTGGTATATGGTTCATTGGTCCATTTAAATGTATAATTGTGTATACCGTTTATGCCTATACAATTTGTTTGCTTCATTTACGAAATAAGGTGTTATTGATTATGACATGTTAGCGCCACAAATTGTTTTAATATGGTATAGATCTGTATAATTTTGTTATTTATGTAAAGTATAAAAAATTTAAGAAGTCGTTCTAGCAAAATTTAGAGAAACTGTCATTTTAATTAAGTCAAGAGTAAATGGTTTTTAAAATACATGTATCATTAAAATGGATTGTTAGATAGACAACAAAACTATATGATAGCGTTTTGGGATTACCTATAACAGTTCAGACTAAAAGCCGCGGATCGGTAAAATATGCATGTCCAACATAACTAATATATATTATGTTGTTCCGAGTGTGAGCTATTTCATAATTACCCAAATTTAATGCAGTTGTCGATAGTATGATGCGTCACATCTGAAATATAACTCATTGGTCACAAGCAGAGTATGTAAAATATACCCTAATTTTTATACCTTCTCGGCAGACACGCTTACGTTTTTTTACATATGACGTCACTACTTTCGGTTTCATCGGCATAGGTCACCGTGTCTCTCAACATCCCGGCGTTTGTTTTTGCTGATGAGAAGGTTGATTTTAAATCTTCTCTTCCGTTGTCAATATATCTTATTTGAGCACGACAAAGTTTGCTTTAAATCTATATTTTTTGCACGCGTTCAAAAACGCAAATCCCACAGCTGCCTGTAAACGATAGGGAGCACATTGAATGTTTTCAAAAATGGTAAAATCGTGTCCAATAGTTTTCACTGTTGTCTAAAAGTGTCAGCATTTGTCTATGATCAAGGTCTTTCAAATAGTATTTGAAAGACTTTGCTAAGATGAGGTCTTTTTTTAGTATTCACGAGCTGTCGTAATTGTCTCTTACATCGTTGTAGACAAAACGATTTCCGCAAGTTAACTGATGATTCTAAGGCCAAACATGTATTAACCGCTAAATGCAATTTTACGTAACAGGTGCCGTAAGGATATACATGTATTGCCGTTATTTTGAAAAAAATGTTCTTTGTCTATTCTATTATATCATAAAAGAAATTATTGTCGTTGCGATATTCACTTTGGTGAATTTATTGAATATTTATTTTCTACAAGTAAAAATGCAACCTGCAATTTATCATTTGTAACGATCTACGCGTGAAAATAAGTTGCGGTCTTTGTTATGGATTTATTACTCCTAGGAGTATCCACTGATATATATTTCAAAATATAAATACTCTTGGTAAGTTTTCTGAATCAAAATAGGCGAAGACATTAAATGTTATTAATGTCAGTAATTATTTACTGAGGTTGAACATATACTTCGTATCATCCATTAACGGCGATATTTATATTTTCATAACACATAAATTAATATGTTTCAATTTATACATCTGAGGTTTAATTATATATCAAAACCTAGCTTGTGTGTTGTTATTTTTATGAATATATCCAAAAACGCTTTAGTAACAGTAATTGGCGCAAAATTGACGTGACGTAACATTGACGTTACGTAACAAACGTCGTAAAATTGGGTTAACACCCTCTTCAGTTGAGCTTCGAAACTGACGAAAATATTATTTTATAGGATAATCAAACATGATACAGCAGTATAGGACACATTTATTTAACATTGTACAAAGTTTGGTGAATTTCTGGAATGGGGCCGATTTTGGTCATTCGTGGCTCAAGCCCAAATTTACGGTTTGCAATAAACATTTGTGCCTCTAACGTCACTGATTCCTTCTGTAATGGACATTAAGTATCGTTTGCTTATACCTTATAGGAATATTAATATGTGTGTTTTAGTTGGCCAATGCATAAGAGTGTTTTATTGTCAAAGCTATGAAATCGACTAGTCTGCTTCCTTTATCAAAATTATAGGATAGTTACATCTAAATTCCCATTCATATCAACATTATGCAAAGAGCAGACATGCAAATTGAAAACAGTCTATTACAGAATGTACAAGGCTGAATAAAAATGTTTACATGTTATATTTTATTTTAATATCAACGTTTCACAAAGAAGAGAAATACAAATTAAAGATAGAATGTGACATTTTGATATATATGGAAGAAGTATAAGTGTGCAAGGAGTGTGATTGCACATGAGCGTGTGCGCATCTTAATATCAAATAATATCATAATGCAGAAGTGGTTTAGAAGATGAAGCGAGGCCAAGACTTTTTATTAACAGGTCCCTGTGGCCTTGACCATAGACATATAGTGACCCCATATCATCATATATTGATGCTTTCTGGTAAGTTTTATTAAAATTAAGAAAGGTGTTTAAGAGGCACAGTACAGTATAGACACTATTTAAAAAATTCTGTTATAAGCCGGAACCGCGGACCTATATGTCCATAATGACATAAGCAATACAATTTGAAGGTTTGGTGAAGCAAGCTTAAGAAATGGCAAAGTTAAAGACAAAATCTAAGTACAAAAAGGGGCATAACTCTGTCCAATATGGCCTTGACCTAAAATATGGCGGCATCACGACCCCTTTGCCATGAGCAATACAATTGTAAAGTTTGATGAAGAAATCTTAAGAAAGGGCAAAGTTATAGCCAACGTCAAGTTTATTTGACGGACGGATGGACCGACGGACGGACAAAGCGATCCCTATGTATCGCCTTTTCTCAGAAAGGGCGACACAAAAAATGCCTCACTTTACCAAAATTAACCAATATAGAGGCTTACTAAACATAAATAATAGAAACTTTTGAAGTATTACAATTTAAACTAAAACTTTTAGCTATGCATTCCTAGTTATTATCGATAAAATCAGCGGTTTAAAATATTCTGCAGTACTGTAAACCATTCAATAATCTATGTAAAGTTGTTGTTGTACAATTAATGGTTGGATGCGATTTATTACAGAAAGCCTCTATATTGATTAATTGTGGTAAAATTAGGCATTTTTCGCCATTTGTTCATCTTTGAAATTGTATTTCTTTATCATTTTACGTTCATTGAACACATGACCTATGTTTCGAGAATATAATCGGCTAGATGTAGGGAGCTATATAAAATAAAAAGAGCAAACAAACAGCTAAAGCTGTACGAATAATGTTACGTGACAACTTCGTAATTCGAAACTTATTACGTTATAAAAACTTTCACCGGTGGGAATTTTTTGTCGGAGGAACACACGAAATTTCCTGCGGAGACATTAACGTGTTTCCTTTTCTACTCAATTAAACAGACATGACATTCACATTGTGGCAATAAAGTTGCTGCTATTACCAACTGACTTAATTAACTGACTAATTAAGTTGAATCTTCTACGTAATATCAGATCAGACTGAATGATGAGAACATTTTATCTGGGTAAGAAAATGGTTTTGTTCGAGCTAAATACATTTGTATTTTTTTGTTTATTCAGAGATGTCTTTTGACCCAAGATGACCCATATGTGAAATGGGCCTAGATTTAATTAAGTTAGTAATTCTGACCAAGTTTTATGAAGATCAATTAAAAAATGCAGGCTGTTGCATACATAAGTGTGGACAGACGACAGACGACAGACAGACGACGGACAAAAGGCGATTACAATATACTATAATAAACTCAACACACTTTTCCATGATGTTTCAAAGAAATCAAGTTTTATCTTTTCAAGATGCATAATAAAACTATCTCTTGTCAACTTTTAAGACAAGTCGGGAAATAGAAAACCCGTTTTCAGCCAAATCCCCAGACATACTTTCAATTGGTACTTTTACACAATGTTGTTTTAATTAAAAACGCAAAAACCACAGATCTGAATATAATAATTCTGTGAATAATGACGTAGACTAAACCATCAAACTATGAACTATCTACTAGTTATTTTAATATCAAACATCAAATACAAATATAATGCAAATTTGCAGTCTTTATTTCACTGTGGATTGATACCTTGTTTTCGAATGAATTCCCGATTGTTGTATAAAATGATAGATTACAGCTGTAAATGTTAGCCACATTAAAACCATGTCTTCAAAATTGTAAACTTAACATTTAGTTTCTATATCAACTGACGTTACGGGAAAGAAATTGTGTACCATTAAAGGTGTTACAGAGGGTAAAAAGTCAAATTAACATACATATTATATGTATATTTAAAAGATGATTACCCGAGTATAAATTATAGTATTCTAAGTTCTCTTTTAACACATGTTCTTTATAATCTTTTGAAAAAAAAAAAAAAAAAAAAAAATAATAATATCAAACAGGGAATGCCACGTACCAAAAACACAGGTGTGTATCCGTCTTTCATGACATTTCTTATCCGTTTCGGTTCCAGTTCGGATTTGGTGTGTATATATGAAACACCCCGTTTGTTGTAATGTTTTCTGAATGTTTCGTTTCGGACTTGGCTCGGTATATGTGTATATGTGAAATGCCCGATCATTTCTGAATACTTTTCAACAAACGGGGTCTTTCATATATACCAAAGAATACAGATATTTTATTTGAGGTTAGCCGTTACAATTGCGACTTTCATGACTTTTTGGTCAACCAGCGTATTTTGCATGATTTGTTACGTTTGTTAACCTACGATTTTTTTTTGCAGAAAGCATTCCATCATACTACATGTATTTTGTTTCAAAGATCAAGTTGATAAACACGGTTTCAGAACCCGTGTAAAATAAAGTGATACGAATCACCGCCAGTTTAAAGTTACGCTTTGCGTTCCAATCTGTTTTATACATTTAAGCTAAAGGCAACAAACCACATGTAATGTTTTTGTTTAATGTATGTCTCTCTTAGATATATTGCTCTACGGTTTTTATCTGTGATTTTTATCAAATGCTTTCCATTACTGTAACAACACAAAGTAGAACAAAGAAACTTGAGACTTTCTAAAGTGGAATATTCATCGATAATGGCTTACAAGAAGATGGAAATAGCATCTGGTGTCATTCATGATTGAGTTGATACATTGGGAACAGAACTAAAGAAACAAATCCCTGCTCGTTCTTTCTAGACGTAAAATGCAGCCCTTAAATTGACTTTTTCACATTCAATGTATTCTACAGAAATTCCACGTTATCGCTTTTCTGTTTTCTGGCCTCTATTTCATGTATATAAAATTTGCCACATTAGTTTTCATGTGATTCTGTAGTATGCCGATGAAACTAGGATGTGATTTTTTTCTGTACGGCGACATCCCTTGAATATACATATAGAAATATCACGAAACACAATGTCCATTAATGTACTTGCCTTGACCAGATTTGTTAATTAATTTCCCCAAGCAATCATCGCTATACTATAGACTGTAAGGTGTTCAATGTAAAAATTTCCCATGTAGAGCTTTATCAACAAAACATTTTATAGTGACTGTTCAGTAAATGCACTGTTCCCAACAGGAAAATGAATTTTGTAGATATCAAAATGTGTAGAAATCTGTAAAACAAAAGTCTAAACTATAAATGAAGTTAGTTATAGTCTTACTTAAATTGTTGAGCAACACAGATAGTTTGGTTAGACTGACTGCAGATCACAGAAATCCGGCCCTTTTATACTGCTCAGACTTTAGTGCTAACAAAGTCTCGGCACAGTAACCAAAGCTACGGGATGCAGAGAACAGTATTAATGTGTCATTAATTTCTGGGCACAGTTCCTAAGAATTCAGGGTATAAAATTAAAACTTTTTAAAAGAAAAAATAAGCACAAGTGGTTTAAAGGAAGATATGGACTTAGACAATTTCTTTGCAAAGTTTTACAATAACTAATTACAGCTTTTATCAATATTAAGTACCATTTGATGGTTTTCCAGAAAATAACTTGCACTAAATATCAGGTAGATTATATAACCAAGCACAGTTACTAGTAAACAATCCCATAATGCATTGCGTTATACAATAAAATTCACTGGTCCCTGATACACAAACGTTCACCGAGAAAGCAAAGTTCAATGATTATCAAATAAATAGAGTAGCAAATATGACCTAAAGTTCATAAAAGGTTACATTAATGTCAGATAATTTGTCTCAGACTGACATTTTCCTTGAATAAGGTTTAAATGTTCAATAGTTCAGATTATTCTCCGCTCACGAACATGATTTATGCCATAAATGTAAACAAAACTGTTTTTTTTTCATAGAGTTTAGTTTAACTAAACAACTAATATTACACAATTGAACACAAGCCATATGGGCTTAAATTGCGATCACAACATTACCCCCTTGTCCTTTAAGGTAAAGTTCCAACTACCTTAATTCGCACTTTCAGTGCTTTGATTTTCACATAACAAGATTAAGTTAGCTAACATTTATATCACACAATGTTATATAATGTTGCACGATAATATCATTAGAATCATTAAAGAAAATATAACTACAATCATTTTAGAAGTGCTTACAAAAATACGTTCAAACGTCTGTTTGCTTCACAGTTTTTTTGTTGTTGTTTTTATCGTATCTATTTATAGTTCACGGCAAACTCCAGTGGCTTGAATTCTATTCAAATTTCAACTATCTAAAAGTTTTTTATTAATGAATCAACTTCTGTGTGTTGACATACTGTTTAGAGTTTATATAATATTAAAGTCATTTCTAAAGTTCCCGCGCGTAGTAAACTTCGGTCAAAAAGAAAGAAAATGTGGTTCAGCAGTTTGTGCTAGTTAGACCGCAGTCTTGTCGAGCACTGTTTGTATTGCACACATTTTTCAGTAGTTGCAAAGTTCATTTGCTTGCATCACTAGGTGTAAACGAATTTTAAGTTTTAATGCTTTAATAATTTACTTTTAATGGTTTGTTGACCACACTCTTCAAAGCTGACCGGTTCTCCTTTCCACGTGGTTGGTTATTGGCCTTTTCTGAGCTACGGCTGTCCTGGGCAGCGCGAGTACTGGTGCTATATACTAGGGGCACTGTCCCATGCATTCTTAAATTAACTGAACTGACGGTACAGATATGTAAGCTCAGACACCACTTTAGACAAAGCAGTATCTTGGCAGCGGATCGCCCTTGAATTTCTATCAATAGCCTTCATTATTGACTTAGAAGCATCTGTGATGGCCTTTACAATGGGCTGTAAGTCCACAGGGTCTAGGAGGTGGATCACTGGGTAGTGATGTGGCTCATCAGTCTTCTGCTCAAGGCTCGCTTCTTCTTTGGGGGCTCTCCGATGGTGTCCCCTTATTATCTGCCTTCTAGTATAAGGGTGCACATCCTCGAGTATAGAGGTTAGGCTCGGTTCGTCTTGAAGCGGCGTTGGGAGATTGTGTGTGTTTGGCAGCTTAAGTGTGTTCAACGGCGTTCGTACACTTGAGGTGCTTGCCTTAAATGCAGAAAGAGAGGACCTCACAAGGGTAGACCTTTGAACAGAAGATGGCACACCCAGGGCTGCCACCTTAAGTATAAGTGAAATATATCCGGCATCATGATGGTTAATGGTTTGGAATGGTTCAGTAATGCTTAAAGCTAACAGTGGCAGGGTATTGGAAACGGTTCTCATCATAGACGTGGGTTGTGACGTTCCGCCAGTTAGCTGTAGGGAGGATGCTGTCTGAGCCACCATAGCAATAGTCATTGACAACTGAAAGTTTGTAATGGGTTGACAGGTAACAGCAGTGAAAAGATGCGGGCTGACAGTGTTGGCATGACTTGCCCAAAGAAGAGATGCTTTACGGCTGTTGACCTGCAAAGAGATCATCCAAGCAGTCATCATCGTCTTCCAAGGGGTCCTGTGGGTATGGGGATACCTTCACTGGCTGAAATTGGTTGGTTGGCATTAATAGAAGGGCGGAGCAACAACAAAAATATACCTTTTTTAATTAAACGGTGAAATGTTTTCAAATTTTGCAGCAAGTCAGTAAAGAAATGTCGATTATGAAATTATTAAGTTTATAAAGGTTTCAAATAGTGTCCATTAGGGGTGTACTATCTTAATGTCAACTTACGCTGATTACGAAAGATGATCATATGCATATCGCGGAAAATTGCGCATAGTTACTCACGGAGCTTGATGTAAGAGTTTGTAGTTTGATTTTCTAATTTATGATGTAATTTCACATTAAACCTTCTTATTTAGGATCAACATCTATATTCACAAAAAATCTTTTTTTTAAATATATATAATGTAAGTACATTCCCGACAGGGGTGTTACGAAAAAAAGACATTGAAATACAATTAATTCAAAAGATGATGCGGATTTAAAATCCACCAAACCATCTATATAGCCCACAGGTCTTCAGTGCCAGTAGCGTTTTGATTACTTTATATGTTTTGTCACACGTGCCGGAATGTCAAAATTTATATATTACGCATATATCCAAGGTTGAATGGCGTCAGTTTTGTGCGACGTGTCAAACTAAAAGTATAACAGTCTAGGCCATTATCACATTCCACCACATAGTTCGTTGACCATGAAAAACAGCCAACTGAATACAAATAATAAAGTCGTTTTCTTTGTACGACATGTAGTAACACATAAATAAAGACGTGCATAATCATCGATATCTTAGTGCTTTAAACCAATTAAATTTATTATATGCATTGACAATAACCTGAAGTGTGCTATAGGAAAGCTGATGGTTTTATTTATATAAATAACTAATGTATTCTCTATAACATTACAGTCTGCATTGTCATATGTCAACATTACAGCTTATTGATTACATCAAATACAGCAATAAGGTTTATTTTGATATCTACCATGTCTCTGTTATATAGTTAATGGCATATTATATTACGCTCTGTTTTCATAATGTCTTATTTGATGTTCTGCCCTCCGAAGTTGGGAGGACAAATCCTATTTCTGGTACATATTATTACAACTGATACATTTTATGAAGAACATGCCACATCATGTTAAGACTAGAGTTTCTTCCAACACACTATATGTAAGAAAATGACAAGACAAATGGCAATATGTCGTGTTCTATTTTTCAGTCTTGAAAAAGCTAGATTCCTTTATTTCTTCCGAACAAACAATATTTTCAGGAACCGAGGTGTTATAAGATAAAGCATAAGATTTATGTGTTTAATGACAATGTATATTACCAAAATTGACGTTTATTAGCAAAGAAAGAAAATCTTAGAAACGCAATTAAATATGGCGAACAGTGAAAACGTATCGAATTTTCAGAGAAAGTTTTTTAGTTATTTTACAGAATCTAAACATTCAAATACTGATTCAAGACATTGGAAATATGGAGATTTTGTGAAATTTGCATTTGTGTTGTTTGATAGTGCATAACTGATTCATAAAATGGATTTGAGTTCACAATTTTCAGTACCTGTATCTAACAGGTTTGAACCGTTCGCGGAGCGGGAAATGGAGGGAAATCAAACATTGCAGCAAAACAAACAAAGCATATGTGCGTCGAGGGAAGATTTTGTGACAGGTACTTTAGATCAGAAAATGATTCATTTATTTGACGAACTAAGATTTTTACGAAGTGAGCAGATATCTTGTTGTACAAATGTGCAAAATTTTCAAGCCGCCATTGTCCAGGTAAACACAAAGGTTGAACAGGTAGTCAACGTCACAAATGCTCAAACATTATTGATGCGTACACTTGCATATAAGTCAATAGACCTTGAAGCTAGATCACGAAGAAACAATTTAATATTTCGAGGATTCGCCGAAAATAGATACGAGGACTGCATGAGGCTTATAGGTGATTTCCTAGAAAACAGGCTAGACATTGATCCGAGAGATATCTATATTTCACGTGCACATAGGCTCGGTGCTAGAAAAGTTGGTTCGAAACCCAGCAATCGGCCAATTATCGTAAATTTTAGGGATTACGGCGATGTGGAGTACATAATGAGTAGAGTGGGTAGACTGAAAGACGTTCCTGGGATGTCGATTGACTTTGATTTCCCAAAAGAAATTCAGGAGGCGAGATCACGATTATGGCCGAAATTCAAGCAGTACAGATCGTCAAATCGAAATTCAAAAGTGAAAATCGTATACCCGGCTAAGCTTATTATGGATGGACGCGTAGTACACGATGAATTCCCTGAATGGAACTTCTGTGTAAATGGCAATAGAATACAAAATGTAGATTTCATCGGTCCTAATCCAGGCAGTTCACAAGCGGTGTCCTCGATGCGGCATCCGCATCCGGTGGAAATGAATACGGGACCAATTTCGGGATATCATGCTAGTATGCAAAACTGCAACAATTTTTCAGGTACAGTACAGTCTACCTTTGGTTCAGGGACAATGCCTCCTCATTCACAGGTTACGAGTTCACAGCAAGTTATCAATATGTCCGCGAATGTGCCAGTACAACAGCATATGAACAATGTGATTCCTCAGTTACCTACTTATAACTGCACGGATAATAGTCAGTTACTAAATTCGTCTGAAACTATTCTTAGAACTGATTGTGTATCTCAAGGGGGACATAGTTTTGGTGTTATTCAGTCCCAGTCACGACCAAACTCATCGGCAGCAGGGACAAATAACTTTACACCAAGCTATAGCCAGCCTGTGTTTTTTCCGGTCGCTAGTCAGTCGGTGCAGACAGACTCAGTTAATCATGTTACTAACAGTATGCCCCAAAAAATCATGAACAACTCGGTAAATTATGTAAACACACTTCAACATGAAAATTTTACATCTGTTATGGGTCAAGACAGTTCTGACATACTCAACAAAACCCCAGGTGCTCCCCAATCAGTTGACTCCAGTTACATGGAAAGTTTTCCAAATTTATCCTCTGCTGTTAATACTTCTTTGCAAGTTCCACCAACAACAGTAAATGACACTTTGCCCCCTCAGAATTCAGCAACAGTAACTATGCCCCCATGTGAAAATTTCACATTTCTGAATCCCAGTACTGTGTTACATGAGACAAGCAGGAACGTCACATGTATTACAAATCAAGTTGATAATAACATGACATTTGAGAAAAATGAACAAAATATTACTTACAAGGAAAATAATCCATCAAATCCTGTTGGTTATTTATTAAATTCCCATACATCCGTTGGAATCAGTACACAAAACAATGAACAGTCACTTTTGATGTCAAGTCCACAAGTAAACACTACATGTACAACAAACAGTCAAAATAAAGGTGTAGCGCACGTTTCCCGTGCACGAAACCGAAGTGTACGACGGACGCAATCATCTATTCCGTACAGTCGTAGTGTATCCACGAGCAGGGAACGGATTTCCCCAGTTACTAAAAAATAGATCTCAGCACGAGATTGACACTGTGAACTCTGGAGTTATAAACTAGGACGACGTGGAGAAGGTTTTCTTGCGATGTGCATCGCTGAACGTACAGGGATTATCAACAAAAAGATCAAATAAATTAAAGTCTGATTTTCTAAAACATGTTTTCAATACTCATGACGTTGTAATGTTTACTGAAACCTGGAGTGATGAATACTCGGATTTAAATGTTGATGATTTTGGCTGTTTTGTTTTGCACAGAAAATTAGTTAAATCTACCAGTAAACGTAATTCGGGGGGGATTGCTATTTACTTGAGAAATGAATTAATTTCAGATGACACTTTATTTTTCACGAGTCAAGACGACATTATATGGGTTAAAATTTCTGGGGGGAAATTGTCGCTTGATAAAGATGTTTACTTATGTTTATGTTATGTTTTGCCAGATGACAGCAGCAGACAGGCTTTAGTAGAAAATAGTATTTTTGACAGATTAAATAGTTCATTTATAAATGTAGAAAATAACTGCAACAGTAATTATTACTGTGCATTATTTGGTGATTATAATGCGCGAACATCATTGTTACCTGATTTCGTGTCAAATGATAATAATGTACATATGAATTTGCTTCCAGATGATTATGTGTGTGATGCTGACATAGAGAGATTTTCTCAAGATGCAGGTCATGTAAATAATAACGGTATACAATTATTAGAATTTTGTAAACAGTCAGGGTTACGCATAGTAAATGGTAGAATGGGTAAAGACCTGCATATTGGCAAATATACTTTTGTAAATAATCGCGGTAGCAGCGTTATAGATTATGTGTTATGTAAACCTGAAATGTTTTGTAATATAAAGGAGTTTGAAATAGATGTACCAAACATATTGTCGGATCAATGCCTTGTCAGTTGTATGTTTAATTTTGATATTACTGAGATAAGTTTTGATACTAGTGACTTCTCAGATGAGGGTGAGAAATATGTAGATTTTAAATATGTTTGGAAAAATGATTGCAAGACACAGTTTATTGAACTATTGTCTAGTAAAGATAATGTCGAATAATTTTGAGCATTGTCAAATGATATATTTTTATGTTCAAAATACAAGCCAAGATGTGGACGGCTGTCTACAAAGTTTTCAAAGTATTATTGATAAAGTTGCGTCACCATTGTTTAAAAAAACATTTGCAAGGCAAAATACAACGGCTAATAGTAATTCGTATGAGACAGATAATCCTTGGTACAATAACGAGTGTATTGAAAAGAAAAATCTATTTTTAGGTTTACTAAATAGGTACAGAAGTAATCCGAATGATGTAAATAGGATAAATATGACGCAAGCCAGGTCACAGTATAAAAGTACGTTAAGAAAATGCCGTTATAATTTTGATAAAGAAAAAACAACTAAACTTATAAATGCTAGATTTAATAATGCACGATTGTATTGGAATATGTTAAAAGAAACTGCTGGTGTTAAACGTGCACAAATACCATTGTCGTCTTTTGAAATGTATTTTAAAGCAATAAATAATCCGGTAGATAGATTTTTTGCACCAGATGAAGATGTTATACATTTTGTAGAACGTTATGAAAACAGTGAATTCAATGTCATGTTTGCAGAATTAAACGAACATTTTTCTTTTGATGAAATAAATATGGCTATAAAACAGCTAAAGACAAATAAGTCTGGTGGTCCAGATTATATGGTAAATGAATTTTTTATTGCTGGCAGAATTGTATTAGTTCCTGTATTACATAAACTTTTCAATAAAGTATTTGATATTGGTTACTTTCCACAGTCGTGGTCTGATGGTTACATTGTTCCATTACATAAAAAAGGAAATGTCAATAATGTTGATAATTATCGAGGAATTACATTACTGAGCTGTTTAGGAAAGCTCTTTACAAGTATTTTAAATAATAGACTTAGGAATTGGGCCGAAGAATATAACGTTTATGTTGAAGCTCAAGCTGGATTTCGAGCACATATGAGCACCGTAGATAATGTTTTTGTAATGCATGGAATAATAAACCACATGTTAAACCAAGGGAAACAACTCTATACGCTATTTGTTGACTTTTCTAAGGCTTTTGACTATGTAGTGAGGGACAATTTGTGGTATAAATTAATTAAGTTAGGTCTCAGGGGTAATATTTTAAACATTATGCAGTCTATGTACCAATCAGTTAAGTCAAGAGTAAAATATATGAACAGATTAAGTGATGAATTCTCTTGCATGCTTGGAGTTAGACAGGGGGAATGCTTATCCCCCTTTTTATTTTCACTCTGTATTAATGACCTTGAAGATATTTACATTCATAGTGGGGCACAGGGTATAGATGTTTACATGTTCAAAGTATATTTATTATTGTATGCAGATGATATTGTAATTTTTGGAAACTCATCCGAAGAATTGCAACAGAATATATATTTGTTAGCAGATTATTGTAAAACTTGGAAGATGAAAGTTAATACTACAAAAACAAAAGTAATGATATTTAGGAAAGGTGGCACAATTTCTAGAAATCTTAAATTTTATTATGAAGATCAGGAAATTGAAATTGTTAATAAGTTTACATATTTGGGCATTGTTTTTACCAGTGGTGGTTCTTTAACTACAGCACAGGGTACACTTTCTGGTCAAGCACAGAAGGCTATATTTAGGTTAAACAAGTATTTGTACAAATTCACGTATATATCACCAAAGCATAAGTTAGATCTCTTTGATAAGTTAGTTGCTCCAATATTGAACTATGGAAGTGAAGTCTGTGGATTCTCAAAAGATTTGTCAATTGAAAGAGTTCATTTACAGTTTTGCAAGAAAATACTTGGAGTTAAAAAGACCACACAAAATGATTTCATTTATGGTGAATTAGGTAGGGTAAATTTTAAGACTGTACACTATTACAATATCATAAAATACTGGATTAAAATATTGCAAACATGTGAAAGTAAATATGTATCATTAGTTTATAAAATGCTCAAAAATGATTTAGACATTGCCCCAAATAAATCAAATTGGTGTTCTTTGGTGAAAGATCTGTTATGTACACTTGGTTTTTATGACGTGTGGTTGCAACAAAATGTCGGAAATACAAATATGTTCTTATCTATAGTTAAACAAAGGTTACATGATCAGTTTAGACAGAATTGGCACGATCGACTAGAAAATTCCAGCAGAGCATTATTTTATAGAAATATTTCGAATTTTAGATTTCAGCCTTATTTAGATTGTTTTACAAATAATAAATTCTGTCAATCATTGGTTAGGTTAAGAGTCTCCTCTCATAGGTTGCATATTGAAGCAGGTCGTTGGTCCAGACCTGCAGCTACACCAATAAATGAAAGAATATGTCAATTTTGTAATGTCTTAGAAGATGAATATCACTTCGTTATAGAATGCAACTTGTTCAGTGAATTAAGGCAAACATATATACCATCAAAATATTGGAGAAGGCCGAATATGTATAAGTTTGTTAATCTGATGAATAATGATAACCAAATAATTGTGAGAAATCTCGGAAGTTTTATATACAATGCTTTCAAAAAACGAACTGAAATCGTGTACGGTAATAATTAATACAAATTTGTAAATTATTAAAATATTCCGGCATCTAAACATAATCTCAGAATTATTAAAATATGTTGTTGTTGTTGTCTTTTGCTTTGTTCTTAAACTTTCAAGCATAACATAAAATTTAGTATGGATTTATAATCGCCAGTTAGTTAACCTTTCTGTTTAGTTTCGTGAAAGGTTAACGTTAAAACTGGAATGGAGTAAATATGATATAACTGTTTGTATGTAAAAAGTTGTAAAACCTTCTCCACTTTGGTTTTGGTTAAGTAATATCATGTCATGTATGTATCTACACTGTTATTATTTGCTGTTCGCCATATAGTTTGTATATGTGTGCCTCATGGGCTTTTTAGCCTAATGGTTTTGCTTGAAATAAAACTTAAAACTTCAATAAGTTCAGAACTTTCTTCCGAACAAACAATATTTTCAGGAACCGAGGTGTTATAAGATAAAGCATAAGATTTATGTGTTTAATGACAATGTATATTACCAAAATTGACGTTTATTAGCAAAGAAAGAAAATCTTAGAAACGCCGTTTCTGAATAATGTCAAGCCAGATGGAAATCTTGTATAATTCTATCAGAAATGGTGGGATACAAATCGACAAGTATTTTCATTTTTCATAAAGCAGTTGACAGTTTTAAGTCAGGTCGACTACATGTTGAATTGAGAGCATTGTCCTACATATGTACTACCTTTTTAGAATTTGGTAAGAATTTGCCTGACATAATTTTAAATATATTGTGAATGATGCGCAGTGTCTTTGATTTACTTGATTCAAATATTGCTATTTAATTTAAGCAAATTATTCAAAATTAGTAATTTACAACGGCACGTTTGTACTTTCGCTCTTACCAAAAGGTCTTTCGGAAAATATATCATATCTGAAAATAAGAAATAAGTAGGTTTGTCATACTAGAACTATTTAAACGTTTACTACTCAAAAGACTTTGAGAAAATAATATTTAAAAGAAGAAGCAAACATTTAATGGAATTGCAAAATCATGCTCATATGATTAAGCATAAATTTAGATGATTATATAACCACTTAATGTGTTATTACTTGTACCACTAATAAGTATTAACGCATTGGGTGGCTATACACGCATCTCTTACTTTAGACGTTAAAACATATTCATATGAATAAAGCAGTCATCGAAAAATAGTAAGAACACACTTTGTGTAACACTGTGACGCTATGTCACGTGATACAGGTACACAGGTGAAAATTTCACCTCTAACATTTTTTCATAAATAAACATAAATAAACGAATTTTGGACATTATTTTTGGAGCTAAAGTGCGTGAAATGGATTATTTGATAATTACTTACGGACAGTAAGGAGAACACAGTGTTTTATGGATGTAAATTGTGAAAAAACTCAAAAACGTAAAGCGAGTGATAGTTCACTATGTATCGGTCAAGAGTATAAAGCGGGACGATACACGGGTACGCCTGAGTCGACAATAAATGTAAGTGATGTATTAAAGGAGACACACTCAGTTTTATTTGAAGATGAAAATACGGTAATTAATTTAAACTCTTTGTTTGATGTGGACAGTCATTGTAGTACACCAATTGCCCAGTATACTAAAAGTGATAGTCTCAACACTCCTGCCATAGTGAACATGGGTAAAAACGGTAAATCGGGCCCTTTAACACCAAATTCGAAAACAGATTCGGATGCCAATGAAACTAATGCTGATTCTGATCCTACAATGGCTAATGTAATGTCTTGCTTGAAGGAAATAAACTGTCGTATAAAAGGGGTAGAAAAACGTTTGGATACACTGGATATTTTAGAAAAAAAAGGTCGGTAACTTTGAAAAAGAAAGTGACAAAAATATGGGATTATGTACAAGACCGGTCCAAACGGGTAGATGAGAGAGTTACGGCGGTAGAAGACAAAGCAGAGAGTGTAGACTTTAACCTGGGTGTCACAGTGGAGAGAATACAAAATCTTGAAAAGCAAAATAATCAGATGAAGGATGAAATATCATATATGCAATCTCAATTAATGAGGAACAATTTAATATTAACATTCCGGAGGCCCCATCGGGGGACTCACCAGAGAACACTGAGAATGTAGTCAGGAACTTTATTAGAGAGAAACTGAGGTTAGCTAATGATTTAGTGGACAAAGTATCTTTTGAGAGAGTGCATAGAATGGGACAGAGAGTAACAGGGAGGAATAGAAAAATAGTAGCCAAATTTACGTATTTTAAGGAGAGAGAATTAGTTAGAAGAGAGTGGAAAACGTTGGAAAAAACAGGCTTTTTCATACATGAGCAATTTCCAAAGGATGTAATTGAAAAAAGGAAGAGTTTAGTCCCAAAACTACAAGAAGCTAAGCGTACCGGCAAGAGAGCCTGGATATCATATGACACCCTGTATATCGAGGGGAAACCGCAACGCAATATAACGGACGGGTGGAAATAGGGTCGCGAAGAGGGTGAACTCAAGGTGCTTTCCTGGAATGTGAACGGTTTGACTGATGAAAAGAAAGATAGTGAGGACTTTGTAAATATTGTAACTAGTGGGGATATTGTGTGTTTATATGAAACATGGACTAATAGAAATAGCATTATTGACATATCTGGTTATGTTTCACATAATTATTATCGTAAATTTCAGCATCGTAATGCGAAAAGATGTTCGGGGGGAGTTGCTATATATTATAAAGAGGCACTTAAACCCGGTATAAGTATTATACGTAATCATTTTGATAGTGCAATTTGGCTTAAACTTGATAAATATTTTTTTAACCTCGAAAATGATGTGTTTCTATGTGCTGTTTATTTATGGTGCGAAGGTTCACCCGCATATGATATTGTTAATGTTGACTATTTTGATCTGATACAAAATGATATTTTTGAGTTTGATGCATTAGGTACTGTATATTTATTAGGTGACTGGAATAGTCGTGTTGGAAATAGAAACGATTTCATTTTATATGATAGATTCATATACGATATTAATAATACTGATTATGTCCCAGACAAACCCTTAACTCGGGCCTCCCTTGATATACACAGTAATGCTTTTGGTATACGTTTGCTTGATTTGTGCAAATCCACGGGAATTCGCATTTGTAACGGCCGACTGGGCTCTGGTTTAAACTGCGGTGCATTCACATATATATCAAGAAACGGGTCGTCTGTAATTGACTATTTATTAACAAGGGAATGTAATTTTAGCGATATTGTCCGGTTTGATATTTGTTCATTAAGTGAATGGAGTGACCATTGTCCATTGTTGTTTACAATGAAAACGTACTATGCTAAACATGATAAACCTGTTATACAGGATAGTTTTGTTAAACACACATGGTGTGATGAGTTAAAAGGACAGTATCGTTCCGGTATTATATCCAAGTTACCTGTATTCAATAGATTAACGGAAAACATAAATGTCCAAAATAGATCTGACATTGATAAAATGATGAGCGATTTTACATGTATTGTGCGACATATTGCTGACCCGTTATTTAGTAAACATGTACATACATCTAGTCAAGCTAGATTTGATGGTGCTCCTGGATTTCATAGTAAAGAGTGGTTTGATGAAGAATGTATGACGGCAAAGCGCTATTACATCGATGCGTTAAATATATACAATCATTGCAAAACACAGTTAAATAGAGAAAACTTATGCGTTTTGAAGAATGATTATAAAACGCTCATTAAACGTAAACGTAAGGCATTTAAATACAAAAAATTCAAGCATATCGAACAACTACGGTTTTCAAAACCTAAAGCTTTTTGGAAATATTTTAAAAATGTAAAATATAATTCAAAAAATGACATAACATTGGAAGACTTTATCAAATATTTTTCTGAACTAAGTAACGATATTGTACAAACAAAAAATGACGAAGCTGAATCGTTTGCTGCAGACTATGATTTCAATAATACGTCACGGTATGATTCATTATTAGATAACGATATAACGGTAAATGAAATAAATGCTGCTGTAAAAACTTTGAAAAGAAACAAGGCAACCGGTTCAGATACTTTGTTGAATGAATATTTTATAGAATCTGTTGATATTTTGTCTTCACACTTATGCGATATGTTTAATGCTATTTTAAGCAGTGGTTATTATCCAGAAAATTGGACTAGAGGAGTTATTATACCTTTACATAAGAAAGGAGACAAGAATGATGTAAACAATTACAGAGGTATAACACTAGTTAGTTGTTTATCAAAATTATTTACAACAATATTGAATAATAGAATAGTATCTTTTTGTGAGCAGGCCAATGTTATGTCAGACGCTCAGTTTGGTTTTAGAAAGGGTAAATCAACAATTGACGCACAGTTCATTTTACTAAATCTTGTCCAAAAATATTTAAATGAAAATAAACGTTTATATTGCGTTTTTGTAGACTTCAAGAAAGCATTTGACTGCGTATATAGAAATGCATTATGGTTGAAATTGTACAAATCTGGAATACAAGGAAAAATATTGAGAATTCTAAAAGATATGTCTGAAAATGTCAAATCAACAGTGAAAGTATTAAATAATTATTCTGAATTTTTTTAATATGCTATTGGTTTGAGACAAGGAGAGGTTATGTCCCCTGTTTTGTTTTCTTTATTTTTGGAAGACTTAGAATTGTTTCTGCAAACTGATATGTCATCAGGGATTAACATTAACGAAATGGTGCTTATTTTTTTACTATTCGCCGATGACATGGTTATCTTAGGTAATACCCCTGAAGATATTAATAAATCTCTATCATTATTAGAAATGTACTGTAAGAAGTGGAGCCTTGATGTTAATACGAATAAAACCAAAGTTATGGTTTTTCGAAAACGAGGCGGTTTGTTAAGAAACGAAAACTTTGTTTACAAAAACAATAATCTTGATGTCGTAAACGATTTTAATTATTTAGGAACAGTCTTTAATTACACAGGCACGTTTGCTTTAAATCAACAACACCTCGTTGGAAAAGCCCTTAAGGCACTCAATGTATTGTTAGTCAATTGTAACAAGTATAACATAAAGCCAAGTATATTATGTCAGTTATTTGATTCTTTTGTCGGATCTATTTTAAACTATGGCGCTGAAGTTTGGGGATTCAGCAAATCAAAAGAAGTAGAACGTATCCATTTAAGGTTTTGTAAAAAGATTTTAGAGGTACGTCTTAATACATCTAATTGTGCTGTATATGGCGAACTTGGGCGTTATCCTTTATTTATATCGCGTTATATTAAAATACTTAAATATTGGTATAAACTTGCTAATACAGACAATATAATACTTCATGAAATTTATAACATGTCTCTTAAAGATTGTTTAGATGGTAAACATAACTGGATTACTAATGTTAAGACTATGCTATGTAATTATGGATATGCATATGTTTTCGAAAATCCAGCATTGTATGATGCTAACACATTTACTTGCTTGTTTAAAAAAAACCCTAATTGATACTTTCAAACAAACCAGGTGTAACGACAAAGAAACCAATGGTGTATTAGACCTGTATAGAAATGTTAAGA
Source organism: Saxidomus purpurata (assembly GCA_022818135.1). Classification (NCBI taxonomy): domain Eukaryota; kingdom Metazoa; phylum Mollusca; class Bivalvia; order Venerida; family Veneridae; genus Saxidomus; species Saxidomus purpurata. Next base: position 144,567 of record JAFMSR010000035.1, read on the forward strand.
TGACCTTAAGTTATGAACCATATTTAGATGTTATACCGCCTGATCTCAGATTTTATATAACTAGAATAAGATTGTCAGCTCATTCTTTACGAATTCATACTGGTAGGTATACCGGTAACTATGTCCCAAGAAATGAACGTTATTGTACATTTTGTGACAGTCACGACTTAGAAGATGAATATCATTTTATATTAATTTGTCCCTGTTACTATGATATAAGAAAAAAGTACGTTAAGAAATATTACTATGTAAAACCAAGTATGTATAAATTTATAGCCCTTTTGGAGTCTGAAAATAAAAATATTATGTTCAAACTGTCAAAATACGTTAAAGAATCTCTGAAACTGAGAATATCTCTTTCTTATAATCAATGATCTCTATGACAGCTCATCCTCACAGTTCCCGTATATATGCAAAATACAATCTGATTTTGTGTTTTGTTTATTTATATAATTAACTTACATTTGTACTGTATCACTTAACATGATATTGTATTGTAATATATAGAATTGATATATGACTATGTACTATGTTGGTACACGTCGAATAAAGTTCTGTTCTGTTCTGTTCTGTAACAAAATTTATGTTATTCGAAACATATACGATGTAAGGCAACAGGGAATGCACAACCTTGACATAGTGTAAATTTACAGGTTAAAATATTAAGAGTAAATGTATCCCGATGAAATAATAACACCTTGTCGTGAATGAGTCGAAAACATACTTTAGAAGACAAATATTGGAACTGAAGTCAATTTAACCACATTTCTATTCTTTGGAGAAAGATATCTAAATGAGCTATGTGGAAATCAGCAATAAAAAAAGTGGTAGACAATAAGATGCTGACGTAACGTAAAGTGGACCAGCAATCTATGCTCTGTGCACATTTGTTTTAATGATATTCAAGGAACATAAAATTTTGAACTATTCCCTCAGAACAAATAAATAGTACGAGAATCATTATATATTTTCAATCTAAAGTAAATTAGAATACTTGACCTTTAATTAAAGATTTCAAAGACGTTAATGCACTTCCAAGAAGCGTTGGTACTGACATAATTTGACTCTCTGTTCAAGTACTAGTAGTGGAAAATAACATATCCACTAAATCGACTCTGCAAGTATTGGTACGGGAACTATCATGTAAATTAAAAGTTCTTATCCACATGATCAAGACGACGACTATAATATGTTCAAGTTTTTTTAACACAAGATTCATGTAAAGCTGCTGCCAATAACAGTGATACAGAGTGGTATTAAGATAAGGACAGTAAAAAAAACAACAAAATAATACCAAACAGGGAATACCACATACCAAAAACGCAGCCTCCCCAAAAAAACCCCCCAAACCCCCCCGAAGTGTGTGCGCACACACACAACACACACACACACACACACACACACACACACCACACACACACACACACACACACACACACACACACACACACACACACACACACACACACACACACACACACACACACACACACACACACACACACACACACACACACACACACACACACACACACACACACACACACACACACACACACACAACACACACACACACACACACACACACACACACACACACACACACACACACACACACACACACACACACACACACACACACACACACTAGCATACAAAGCAAACACACGAGGACAAAACGAACAATTAAAGGAACACAGTGGGGCACCGCCTTGGAACGGTCAGTGGCAAAAACACCACTGGGGAGCTTAAACCGGTTTATGGTGCGCACCCAACCTCACTCTTACCCCCACCATGTATTGCGTGTATAATCTTAGAAAACAGTAGGTTTAACATTCTTCTGGTCGATATGTCTAGTAGGTTCAAAGAAGTACATTATTTAATATTGTATCAGCAGTAATATACTGTTTTGAAAATAAGTTGGGAATACTTAGGGTATTATTTCAGCATATTTTGATGATATTTAAAAAAATAAAGAACCCATTAGGCCGACATTCATCAAACTTGTAATGTATCATTTAATATCTTGAAATATATCTACAAAAGTATCGGAGGAATCTGTGAGGTTGTCAGTGGTGCATCTTTTTCAAAGATATAACTCACTTTCTTAGTACTTTTTGGATTAGCTGTCCGGAAATCGGTGAAAATCGGTCTGAAATTATGAACACACGGCCTTGTTGAATAAGTTCATTGTATATTTTCGTGATTCCCGTACCCGATAGTGCTATACCTTTACTACTATATGCATAAAGTGAAAAAAAAGTTTTTGTTTTATTATTTTGTTTTTATATATCGGTATATGGGGTACCAGGGTTGTAGAGGGGCCTCTGGGGGTTTGGGGGTCCAAACCCCGCGCCGTCCACCTGTGGTTTTATCGTAGTAATTCCACGTTACTAGCTTTTTCATTTTATATATATTACAGCCTCTGACAATGTGGCATTGCTTCTTCTACAAGCATCACATGTCAGATAAATAGATTATCTTACGAATTAAACACAGATTCTAATGTAACTTTGTATCACTGTATTGATTTATCCTAGCAAATTGTTTGCAACCTTATTTCCTTTGAGCAAAATGAATTCGCATGTCTCAAACTTTGGAACACAGATAAAACTAGAATGATAGGGAAGAAAAGATCACGAATCTCAGTCAATGTTTTGCTATTTAAAGAGACATCCCCTAAATCTTGGATCAATTTAAAAACATAAAAACATTTTTATTCAAATAATTCAAAGGATTGCTACAAACACGACAGTTCACTGATCTAAACATACTAACAAAAATCGGTAGAACTAGCATAATCATACGTGTTGCAGTTCTACTCGTTGAGGGCAATGCCCCTTTAAGTTTGAAGGTAAAATCGGAAATTCTAATAAAATTGTAAAATATTAAAGGGACATACCCTATAACTGACGTCAAACTAAATAACTTCCAAAACATAAATAAAACAATCCTTGGAAGTATTTTTATTACTTAACCTATAAGTTTGCATTCCAGTCATAATCTATAAAATCAGCGGTTTTAGATATGTTGCAGTACCGTAAACCATTCAGTAATCTATACAGAGTTGTTGTTTTACAATGAATGGGTTGATGCGATTTATCCCAGAAAGCCTCTATATTGGTTAATTGTAATAAAAATGGGGCATTTTTCGCCATAGGTTCTTCTTTGAAAGTGTATTTATTAGTCGCAGGTCAAGTTTTATAAATTAAATAGTAAACAGAAGGACTGCACCCCACCACTAGGGTCTGGTTAATTTAACAGTTTAACAGGCCTGTTTAATGGGTCACAATACACCTGTACTATAATATTATTTATTTTTGACCAATGAAAATGTATGTATTTTACATATAGTACATGTATTATATATAATGTAAAAAAACAAAAATAATATCAAACAGGGAATGCCACGTACCAAAAACGCAGCCTCCCCAAAACGAGCCCCACAGCACCCAGAAGTGCACACCACCTGTAAGTGTAGTTACCCGAGACCCGGATATTCTTATCTGTAAGTGCAGCCAGTGATAGATTCTTTTCCTTGCATACCATATTCGTTTAATAGTAGCAGAAATAAAGTAAAAGTAATGAGTTATATTTACGGTCTATTTTCTTGTAGTAATGCATAAAGTTACACATTCATTCATAAAAGTAGTTCTTTCTGACATCATCAAGTCTTCTTATACCAGGGGGTATAAGATGAGATTTTCCAGCACTGGTAAAAACTGCAGATATCCCGATCTGGTATGCATGAATAACTTATCCGACAGTTAGTACTGCAGTATCAACATCTAGCAGTAGTCACATTTGAAAATAAATTGTACCTTATTGACCACTGTGGTTACATTTCCAACATTTCCTGTAATTCAACAGGCATAATTTTAAGAAATGGTTGCATTTGACATCACTACTTACAGTCTGTAAATAAAGTAGCTTCACACTCCTGCAGCATATAGCAAAAATAATATTTTGACCTCACATAAGATGTTTTGTTTGTATAAAATCTTTGGGATTGAACACCAGCATCCATTTATATTTTCAGCTCTGAAGAACAGCTGTCATGTATTAAAGACCTCTGCAGGCAGAAGATACAGTATGTTGTTCAGAGTATAGAGAATGGACGCACTCTAAACATTACCACAGAACTACAAGATGTTCTAACTTTTTTATTACAGTTATCAAGATTTGTTTGTATTGATAGTTGTATAGGATTTGTTAATGAAGCACTTGAGATACTGGATAATTTACATTCTGAGCACAGCATTTCAGAAATAGAAATATTGTCAAGACAAGGAAGAAAATATGATATTCCTGTTGAAACTCTACAGTGTCTTATTGATTCGGGACTTAAGGTTAGAGACATTTTAGAGTTGTTTGATGTTAGTAAGAGAACAGTTGAGAGAACGGAAGAATTCAATCTATCTGTCCGTCAGACTTATAGCAACTTGTTACCAGCGACCTTTGTTGCTTTGCATCAATGGTTTTCTTGTTTATCATCTAACGTTCTTTCAACACATAATCTATGCTTCGAGAGTATAATCGGGTATGCCCTTTATAAACTTACAATCAACACTTCAATAATGGTAAAGACAAAGATACATCTTGCAACACTAATGCCTTATTTTGCTAGACTAAGTAATGAATATTTTGCAATACATTATTTGTCATGCCGTCAGAACGATTTTCGTGTGAAGAGAATTATTATATTTGTAATATTTGGGCGTTTTTGAATGTTTTCTGATCACGCAATTGTGCACGTTTTGCATTTATACAAAGAATAACGAGCTAAAACTTAAAGAATTAGTGTTATTTACAAGAGAAACAAAGTAGTTGCGTGACAAAAAGACTGAATCTACAATATAATATTTTACAAATACAGAATGATACGTGTTTCTTCATGCTAAATTTTACAAGACAAGAATTTAGAACGCTGTCTAACTATATAGAAATTATAGATAGTATTACCTGATCACTTATTTTTTAAATTAGCAGTAAGGTTTTGTAATGAAATTAGGGGTTGAATGAGCCATTTCTTTACATCTTGTTTTATTTTTGGTTTTGAACAATTTGAACAATTTGCAGACATGTGATAAATAAAGAATTACAAATTTTCCACATGTTAAGCTAAATTTAATGCAATATCATGTACTGTGACACTATAAATCAGCATTTGAAGGCGACTGAAAAAAGATGGCTCAACAAACCCTCTCGAAGGCTGGTTGAGTCACCTTAAGGGGTAAGTTGAGTCAGCAACTCCGAACACAGATAAGCAATGATCCCTTCATTCTACCTTAAGTTGAAGTGTATGGGCGGCTGTACGTAGTCACACTTGTGTGCTTATGTATAATGCGTGTGTGTTCGTGCTTGTGCGCAATTGTGTGTCTAAATGTAAATAGCATGTGCCCATTTCTCGTGAATGAGTCGAGAGTCCAGTCACCTCGATATGCATGAAATGATAAGTACTTACAAACACAAGAAATTTCGTTTTCTAGGGAAAATCGAAGCTCGATTTGCTACTCAGTCTTAACAAATAAGACGAAATAATAAGAAATAGTACTTCATATAAGTGGATCAACCAACCCCATTCCTGTTTATTTTACTATATGGTAGAGATGTTTCTTTAAAATGTCGTTATTTCCCTAAATGTGTTTACGAAGTCAGAGCTATATAAAATGCGAGATCGAGTTGAATCAATTATATCTTGAACGATGTAAAACTTAGGAAAGATTAATCAAGTACATGAACATTTACTCAGGTACCGGAAATATTATTTTGACATTAAAGGGGCACTCCCTACATCTAGCAGATTATATTTTTGAAACATAGATTATGTGTTTAATGAACGTAAAATGATAAATGAAAATGGCGAAAAATGTCTCGTTTTACGACAAATAATCGAAATAGAAGCTTTCTGTAATAAATCACATCCACCCATTAATTGTACAACAACTCTACATAGATTATTGAATGGTTTACGGTACATGCAATATATTCAAAACAGCTGATTTTATCGATCAGGACTGGGAATGCATAGTTGAAACTTTTAGGTTACGTTATAATACTTCCTAAAATTCTATTATTTATGGTTTGGAGGTTAATTTATTTTGCATCAGTTATAGGGTATGTCCCTTTAAATCAACATTTCTTCGCTGAAAATCATACGGCTTTGTCAGTCCTCTATTTGAGAAATGTGATTTTAACCATGCCGGAAATATTCAGTCTGGCACCCCTCCTATGCCAGACAACTCTCGTGAATTACTTGTAACGTAACGTAATAAATATTGTGACGTCAGTTTCCTAAACACAACATCAGAATAGCGTTTGTTTTTTATGATAAATCATCATGTTGACAAGTTTGCATTTAGAAATTTACTTTAAAATGCAAGGCGGTATGCAAACAAATTTTCCATCATGGGACTTTTGGCTCAGATGGAAATATCCGTTAAATCTGGTACTGTTTTGCGGGAACTCGACAGAGCCTCGTTCCCACCAAAACAGCTACCCTCAGTGACGGTTATTTCGATCTGAACCTCCTGGTCATGATAGAAACTATTTATCTGACGCCGATGGAAGATTTATGGGACTATTTAGAGCGAAAATTTAGGGAACGTAATGACGTCAATAAAGTGCGTAATCTGGAAAGAGCGCTGCACAGGAATGGGTTAGAATTCACATGCACACAATACGGAAACTTATCTACAGCATGAGAATGCAATGTGTGACAGCTAAGGCTGCTAATGGGGGACACACAAATTACTAACATTTCATGTGATTTTTAAGACCTTACCCTTATGCATTTTGATTATATCACAGTAACTGAGTATTCTAAATTATATTAGAAATATACCTGTTGGAACTAAACTGCTTAACCGTGGAGTGTTTTATTTAATCCCCTATAAAGAAAATAGAAAATTCAGAATAGGGACTAAATATCTCAAAACTTGCTAACCTTAATTTCGTGAGTATATCATAATTTCACCACCATTATTGCGTTCCTCTTTTTTTATTGTATTTTGGTCTGGGACAGGAAAATGTTTATATCATAACATTTTTGTTAGCAGTCTGAGGCGCCATTGCTTGGTTCCCGAGTTCCGTAGAAACAGGTATCGCAACCGAATGTTACTCCGGTATTGCAATCTTATTTCCTGAATGACGGTTGGCACTGTTCGGTCCCGGAGGCGGACTGTCAGCTATGATTATCAAAATATAATGTTCCATGTGTGATACATTTCGATTCTTGCTTGAATATGGTAAGGAATAAGTTCATCGACGCTCATGTGTAGCTTTTGGGTACTGATCGCTGACTCACATGTGAAATTGATCTTCGACCTGTAAGTTTTGATTGTTTTTCTCGCATCTTTAGTTTAACAACATTTTTATCAACAAAGAAATGAAATATTGCTACTATCGGTCAAATTTACCTCTTTCAAAATGACCAGTGCGATCAGGAACCGTCTTAAGAGTATTCCTAGTGAGTGCGATGTACCTGCTCAAAGTAACATACTTTTACTGATTGCGGTATTTCCAGACGTTGATGGCATATAGTTAAAACTGAGTTGAACCCCTGTTAAATATCTGCAAATGAGGGGTATATACTGACCTAGGTATTGAAGGGATGTAGCCTGACATATAACCAGTCTGCATTATAGTAGTCGTTACCGCTATGCGTGCGTCGGTCACCCATATTGAGAAGATGAAGAACCCAGTGACACCTCGTTATTTGGTCCTTATTACTCATCAAAATAAGCTAGGCTAGCAACACAACGGTCGTGAACTGTGAGCATGCTACATTTGTATCTGGTACTATACTTGACAACTCTACGTAGACCTTTGATACCGTTATTATTCACTCTGTTTACCCTATTTTTTTTCCTGATAACTAATGAGAACAGATCACTCAATAGTGCTGTGTTCTCTGAATGGTTTTATTATGACTTATTGATAACCTTGATGAACAAAGGGCTTCTAAAAAAAGACAGGTTTCTGAGAAAATGCATTTATCCAAAACTCGATAAATGTCTAATGCATTTTCACACTTAAAACTGAAGAAAAAAATTCCAGAGCGAAAACAAAAAGACCATCTGTACAAAGACACGTGATTTTGCCAATGCCTGCCAGTAAACAGTCCTGCAATCAAAAAAAAATGTTAGTGAAATTTCTTTCTAAATACTTTACAAGTACGAAGAACGTTACTTAATGGTTTTTCATATGTCAATTGACATTTCGTCCTTCCGAGTTCAAAGGTCAAAAGTTCTGTGCAATTTGACCTTTCGGCTGTTTTTCGGAAAACACTTATCAAATTTTTTTAGATGATATAAAAGTAAGATAAAAACTTTCCAATAACATTAATTTATCCCTTTAGACTATGTAACAGATGAAAATATAAAATTCGAACAGTTTAGAGTACACATATTTCAACAGTTCTTACATACAGCTTTTTAATAGAAACTACTATATACTATATAGTCCCGTTACTACTTTATACCTATTCACATTCGGATAGACTATTGATAGTGCTGTCACAGTGTTCTATTTACTTAGAAACAATATTGACATTTACCTCTCTCATACCAATGCCGCTTCTTAACGGCATGGCGTAACTATTTTTGCTATATCATTAGAACATTGCTGCGCTATATTCTATAGAATGTACTTTCGACTTCAAATGCAATGTAAGAAATGTTTTTCGTATAAAAATAACGGTCAATTTAGCCAGTAAAACATATACTCAGTTCCAAAAGAAAGTGTGCACTTTTTTATTTTAAATATCTCCATTTTGATAAACGTATCGGTCTCAAATTACGAACACTACATTTATACACTATTTACTGTGGATTGAATGTGCTATCAATGCACATGAAATTGAGCATACATTGCCCTAAATTTTAATACCAAACATCATGTATTTGTGGTAAAAATAATACATAAAATCAACAAAAACCTAAGTGCACACTTTCTTTTGGAACTGAGTATATGTTTAGTGATAGAATTGTCCAATAAATTACTTGTAGCTCTTACATTTAAATTACAAATAAAGACGTCATACCGGCTAAATTGACCGTTATTTTTGTATCTTACTTGTAGGAAGATAATACATACGAGAACATGTAAAGTTGTAAACAACAGAAGGGGATCCTCAATCTTTCATGTTGTTCTGCATTTTAAACAACAATGATGAGACGAGAGTTAAATCAATATAAAATATGTCTGACACATTGACGAACAAAGTCTTCCATACTGTAGGTGATACTGAATACCTTTCTTTCCGCAAACGAGCCTATTGGGAATAATTACCAGTATTGATAATACATTGTAAAATGATACACCTGCCTTGACATATTTCTTATTCAAGGAATGGGGAAAGTACATAGAAACATCGATCTTTGTTTGAAAGGAATTAGTCTTGCTTTGATATAAGGAAAAGTTAAGATCTGAAAAGTCTGATCCAAAGTCAGTTTCCCTGTCAAATGTAGTGTTGTTATCATTTGCAGAAGCAAACGAACACACTTGTTGATCCGATCCCGCTAGTTTTGGTATATGAGCCAGATATATAGATGTATTTATATGTGTGGGCTCATGGCAGCATGGCGATACGGTATACATATCACGAAAGTTGTGTAAATTAATTTTGATTATCACATAGATTTAATGACGTCGTGAAAAAGAATATTATCGGTAATCGTCTTTGAGAACTTATCGGAACACCATGCTTCTCTGTCAATTCCTCCTGTTGCGAAACAACAGATCTTATTGAATCTCTTTCGTTTGATCTTTAGAATATACTTTCTCTCATTTACCATATGAATAAGTAAATACATGTACGAAGGGAAATATCTTAACTTAATTCTAAATATAAATCTATTTCCTTACATTTCTTGTCATCAGTGGCGACATTTTGATATTCGTGAATTAATGAATTACAGAAGCAAGAAATTAATACTTCCAAAGTATATGATATATCTTTTGAAATTGAAAAATATGTCGCGATACTAAGCGCTACATTGTTAGTTTGAATGTAATTCTGAGAGTGAAGTGTTTAATCTTATATTATACTATGCTTTTTTATTTTGACTTTAAGTCTTAAAGGTAAATAAAGCGATGGCTGTGGTATCGTTGGACAGACTCTAATGTGGAATGTAATTTACAGCGTTTAAGAATTCCATTCACAGGCAGTGTTTGTTGTGACATTCTCAACATATCTATTTATACAGAAAGAGTGTCATTAAACAAGCAGTTATCGCATCCTTTAGTCAATGCCTGAACAACGACGTCAACACAAGCTGAAGCTTGCATGATTGTTGTTGATTTAAATAGGATGAAAACTGGGAATAATTACTTTCTACATAATTATTTATTTTAATATTGCATACATATTGCAAAAACAATCTTTCTTGTTAACAACTGACGCCTGATACTATTGATGACTTTCATAACCAATTTATAAAATGTCTTATATGCATAGGGAAAGCAAAAATCTTATTATACAAATGAATTTGTAGCCAAAAACAAAACAAAAAGAAAAAAACACAATTGCAATCTCGTATTATTTATGACTTGACAGAATTACTATGTTCCCCAAACCTACGATGGATTGTTTAACAAACAAAAGCAAAAACTATGTGACCACAACCAATTCAATCCAATCAATCTGTGATTCAAGGTCGTCTCCCATTTACAAAAGACATATTTCTGTAATCATAACTATTTAAAGTGGAATTATGCACGTTTGTTCAAGTAAAAATCCATCTGAAATAAGTGTGTGTAAAAAGGGTAGAGGAAATAATAGCTTTTAACCCAATACACCGAACACTTCCTGCTACCAGGAAGAAATAAAAACTTTCCAAATATTACTTTTCCTATTTTGACTGGGACAGTCAATTTAAAAAAAGCAGGAGTTGCTTCCCTTCCACTACCAAAATCTCTTCCAACAACAACAAAAACACAAGGGAGATCACTGTGAAGAAAGGAACTATTATTTTATTAGTCGAATTTTTTAAAGAACCAACTTTAAATACTAATGCGGCATTATCATTAGTTTAACATTTTTAAAATTGTTTTTATAAAACTGTCACCAAAAATACACTATGTGCACAAAGATGCGCATAATGTCACTATAAGTTTCACAATATGTAATCAGACTGTTTTCAAGGTACAAATGCAAGTTATAGCGTCACGGTATTTCACAGTTACATATTAAGTCTTTTTTACATTGCAAGGTACTCGACAGTGTATGTTTCCATGTTTGAAAACTGATATCTCATTTTAAAATGATTTGTTTAAGCTTGATTGTGAACTTATAATAGAAACTTAGAGACACAGCCAATGACGGAACCAATCGCTTTTCAGGCTGATCTGGCAAGGAGTTTTCTCCACTTCTATCAAGCAGTTCACTTACACATAAGAGATAATTTCAAAACTTGTAGCCTCGCAGGGAAAAAAGTCACGCATATTCTTATTTGCGAAATATTAGCATTGTGGAAGTATAATAGAAGTTGAATTTAACTGAACTATTTTAAGACTGCAACTTTGAAGAAAACCCCACGAATTTTATCTAAATGTCTGATGGATATACTAATCGATCGATAGAACCAGAATGTGTAGGTGAGATAACAAGACTTTAAATCATGCCAAAGGTGGATCGCATTGCCTGACAAGAAATCTTGAATACCACAATAATTCGGCAACAATCATTCAAAGCCTTAAGTTAATCTTTTCTATGAGTTCCCATCATCAAAATTCAATAATCATAAAATATCAAATGCTTCAAGAGTCAAAACAATTGTACCATATGTATCGTTTATATATATATATATCTTCATAACATAAGGTTCGGAGATATGTTCAAAAGATTGTGTCCGTTCAAAGGATTGTTACCTCGAACATTTATCGCTTACTATTTACGTCGACGTAAGCTGTAGAAAATCAGCGACAAGATCCTGTATCATAAGTCGAAACTAATTGAATTACAGTAGTATCTATAACAACAATCGGTGTTATTAGAGAATGGTCTGTAATCGTAATCTCCGTGGCTATGTTATACACTAAAAGTCGTATTCTTTTTACCATTATTTAAATGATTTCTTTTGTTATCTAATCTTTCCTGGAAACGTCAGGATGAAACACACTTCCTTTTAAGATTGCATCACACCATGTTATAACTGCACTTTCTTTATATACAATTATTATATATATATATATATCAGAAAATGACAAGTGAAATGACAAAATGACGTGTTCTATTTTCAAGAAATGAAGCATTTATGTCTTCCAAACTAATAATGTTTTCAGAAACAACGATGTAATAAGATATAGTATAAGATTTATGTGTTTTATGATCAAAGTAAAGTTCAATAATTGACAATTGTAGGTAATTGAAAATGTAAAGAAAATCTTTGACTCTGAATAACAAGTCACTTGAAAACTTGTCTTTATTAGAAATTAGTGTGTTATTAGACATTGACAAGGATTTTCTTTTTCATAAAGCGATTGCTAATTTTTAGTCATACAGCCTAAATGACTAGTACAACAGTGCAGATAAGATTTCCAACAAAGTCAATGGTGCCCAATGTCGAAGAAAATTGTTGAGAAATACAAGGGTGCTTCCAAATGTTTTGCTACGAACGGATGTCCATACTTTTATAACATGTTTTGCTTCACCAATTTTCTTGACACGTATAGCTTACATTCCATAGCTACACGTGCTGGAAACAGTCGGCAAATTGCTCGATAATTGGCTAAAATTTACTCATTCTAATGAATAAACAACTAAAGGCTGAGATATGCGCGTTCGTTAAGGTTTGGGTAGTCTTGAAAAGTCCACCAAAATATATTTTTGAGTGATTAAATAATATATATTGATCTACTTACTTGTCGTTTATGATGATTTCGAAATAAGTGAAGAAATTAAAAAGTGGTTGATCTAGCAGTCCATAGCTACACGTGCTGGAAACAGTCGTGCAAATTGCTCGAAAACTGGTTAAATTTACTCATTCCAGTGAATAAACAACTAAAGGCTGAGATGTGCGCGTTCGTTAAGGTTTGTGTAGTCTTGAAAAGTCCACCAAAAGATATTTTTGAGTGATTAAATAATATATATTGATCTACTTACTTGTCGTTTATGATGATTTCGAAATAAGTGAAGAAATTAAAAAGTGGTTGATCTAGCATCAAAGATAGTCACCGATGTGAATGTCCGAAAACATCTTTGACTTCCGGAAATGTTGCTGTTGTAAAAGTTTCTAGTTTAAACAAATAAGAGATATTCAGTTCTGGAGATTGCTAAAAGTGTTTGCATGTCCGAAGGGAGTGTTCGCACTATTCTGACAAAGCAACTGGGACTTAGAAAGATATGTGCATGCTTAGTGCCCCTTTTTTCGACCCAAGTCCAAAGGAAACAGCGATTGAAGTCCTCCATAAAACTATTGAAAACATTTTAAAAACTGTGAAAATCTGACAATTTCTAACTTTTTTACGGGAGACGAGACATTGCTAGAACTGCGCTTGGAAGTGCAATTCATCAGTTTCTGAATCAGATACCAATGGCAGACTACTCTGACGCTTTCTCGAGTACAAAAGTGCATTTCTGTCGCTGGTGATTATTTTGAGGGGTTGGAATAAAGCTATTACACATACCAGTTCTTATTTATTTTCAATCGTTTCGTAACAACACTTTTTAAGTATCTTCGTACTCTTTCCGTTTAGAAATAAATTCAAAATTATTCAATAATCGGGGTAATTGTGAAATATCAGTACCTTGCTGTATTTCAAAACTCTTCGGAAGTTTAGCACAAAGCTGCCTCAACAGTAAGGTTTACCAGATGCTTCTGGTTACACATATTTGATTTATGAATCCAGAATGTGTTAAACTTTTGCAAACATATCCATTTCATAATGTATGTGTGTGACATGAGCTATATTTTCTTGTAGAATGTCAGAATGTTGTGACTGAATCGAAAAAAGAAATTACTCTAATTACATCTTTATGTCTAAGTATGATGATTCATGAATGGCCAACACCTGTAAAAGTCATATACAATTTTACTAGTATTTCTTATGATAAACAGTTTCAATATGAAGAACAAACGACTTTGGATTAAGATTAAAGGACCGACAACAAAACAATTATCAGTTAATCATAAGAAAATTGACTGGTCAGTGTGGCAAATCATTCAAACATTTATTAGCTTTAGACCAAGAGAATTCGAACGGTCCACTATATCGTTCACGATGATTTGGAGGGAACTTAAAAGCACAATTGCAAAATGATTGATGAAAAGATAAAGGTAAAAAGCATCAATACTATTGGAAACTTCTTAAGTACTTCAGAATTTGCTCCTACAAAACTGGGAAATATAATACAGTAAAATTTTGAGAGACTGTTGTAATATCTGTACCGTTTTTTAAACAGAGGTTACTTAGATAATATGTCAATACTACCTTTTAGTTTCGGACAAGAACCAGAAGTCGAGCTAAGCTTCTTTTCAATATAATGTCTATAAATAGAACGAGGTAGGAGGAAACGTATGTCCGAGATGACAGACTGTAATTGCTGTAACTACCTGTGATCCTTACAGTTCAAGTAACCACTAAAATGAAACATTTTATACCTATTGAATTTTTGAAATATACCTTTTCACTTGATAATTTTGGATGAAAACAGTTTGTTATTATCTACATAAAACGAATAACAGAACTAGTATTCTAATTATTTTTTTTGTCAAATATTGTTGATGGTACCAGACATTCTACGAGAGTTTTGCTCTCCACTTATTATAATACGTGTGCAGAGATTAAAAGAAAAGGAAGTCTATATATTCAGCTGTAGTAGGGGTTGAAATTCAATGTTATCAAATTAGTGTTTTCCGAACGATAGGTTGAAACACCGACACTAAAAACGGAATAATATTTTAGATATACTATACGGAATTTGAACAATTGAACAGTGATTATAGATGACATTTTACGACTGGAAAGCTGTTATTTAATTTGAACATAAAGATAATACCTCTTCTTTACATTCATCGGTGTATACACATTTCCCAACAATTTTCTGGGCAAAATATGCAATTCATTTATATGCATATCGTATGAGGTCTTTCTTATGTATATTTCCTAGTAAAAGTAAAACTTATTCAGATTGAATCACTGAAAGGATAAAAATGTTAGACAAATCAATAAGATATTACGAAGATTTTTTTCTATTCGTTCTAACAAATGTATAGCCAGGTTTATATTATTTATTCATCTAAATACCATTTTTAACAAATATTCATGAACATTTTTATCAATTGTAGGAAACAAGAAGAACAAATAACAAGACGTAAGCTAGCACGGTTGGTAAACATTAAGGAAACTTTTATAACATTCAATAAAATAACAGCGAAAAAATCTAAAAAAAACGTGAAGGATGAAAAATAAAGAGAAATGTATAATTATTTTTCATCAAATTGAAAGTGAAGGGTACAACATTTTATTTTCTATTGACATGGCATACATTACATTAAGTACTTTTAGTTGTTAAATCCGCGTGGGCTTATTGCGAAGTGTTTTTGAATAGAATAGAATAGAATAGAATAGAATAGAATATCTTTATTTCAAACAAAAAGGACCCTCTCGGGTTTAACATCAGTACAAATATACACACATTGCACATGAACAGTTACATAATTTTATGTTCTGTAGCTGATTACTTCCCTATATACAAGGACACTTTTAGAACTTTTGATAGATAAGCGAGATTAATATTAATTTTATGATGTTTAATAGAGTTTCGATAATATTTTATTTTATTCCAGGATTACAAAAGAAAATCAAATCAAAATCGAGCGTTTTTTTTTTCTTTAAATATACGAATAATGGAGGTATAGAAGCAGTGTGCATTATTACGTCGTTGAAACCTGATCATACATTGAAACAGTATTTATACAATAGGTTTAGTTTATAAGTTTAATAGTTTATGTTTCAGTCTCATTCATTTGCATAATACACATTTATAAAATTCATGCATAAAAACACAGAAAATGTCAAGCAAATGACCATTCTATAGTAGAATTATAAGAGACCATAAGCATAATAAATTACAAATAATCACAGTTACTATATTCAATTTACACCTAAAACGAATGTCATCTAGATTAAAGACAACAAATAAAACCATACACTAACATGTATGGAAATCATACAAAATATACAGGTAAGACTATGCACCTTCTGCTAATCGAAACCTAAAAATTAATTAAACGTGTCACAATATAAAACACTGATGTGAGTAAATAAGCACTATTGTGCAATTACAAAATGTTTTAAAATAACATTCATTACCTCTGATCAGATCAGAAATAAACGGATTAGCAGAAACTGCATAGGAGAACATAAAATATATAGAGTGAATGGTACAGAAAATCTATTCAAAGTTATTTACACAAATAAAATTGACGTCTAAGTAAAATATCATGGCAGGTTTTGGCACATAGACGAACAAGCATAGGATGTGTAAACAAAGTGACAAATTGATCAATGATAGGCAAATCTTGAAACCCATATGCAGACATTTTCAGCTTTGCTGAGCAAGCAGCTGCGAATATCTTCATATTTGCGACAGTACATGAAAACATGCATTTTATCTTCTAAAACATTACAAAATTAGTGTGTAATTAGATTAGGTGTTGATATGTTTCTGTATTCGTTAAGACCAAGTTTTGACGGATTAAACTGTTACGAATTTTACCCACCGAGAGTATGAAGCCTTATTTTAAATGACAGACGACTCCGTGCAAGTAATGAAAAACAGAAATAACTACAGGCACATATTACAAATGTACTCTTTGCCAGTTTATAAAAGATAAACCTTTATTGATTCAGTGCTAAGGTGTCAAGATAATAAGAGTGCTTTGGTTTGATAATTTAAAAGCTCATTTATAAGGAAACATTGTTTTCTCATAAAATATGCTATTTAACCTATGCTCCGACTGTAAATTACAAATCAACTCTTTTTGGTATTGTGATTGTGTTGTCACATTTTGAGTCACACAGCACACAAGCTAAGTTTTGACCCAAGCAAGAGCAAGGCTATCTTTGACAAAGTCCAAACTAAGCATTTCAATTTGTTTCACATATTTAAGCTGCTCGTTCACAGTTTCCGATGAAAAACATAAATTCCTCCGAAATGATATATGAGAGTAGAATTGTGCACATTTTTTTTCAAGTAAAAATCCAGCTGAAATAGAGGTGTGTAAAAAGGGTAAAGGAAATAATAGCTTTTAACCCAATACACCAAACACTTCCTGCTATAGTACGAAATAATAACTTTCCAAATATTTTCCTATTTTGACAGGGAGAGTCAATTTAAAAACAAAACAACTGCATGTAGGAGTTGCTTCCCTTCCATTGTCAAAACAACAAAAACACAAAGAGATCACTGTGAAGAAAGGAACCTATGCGCTATTTTCATACAGTTTGAAGAACTAAATTTTAAACCAAAATCTGAGAGCGAGCAGCTTTAAACTAAAATCATGATACATTTTTCAAATAAAGGTTTATTTTGACATTGTCTTCTTATAGTATTTTGTTTTGATAAAGCACATTCATAAGGGATCATTGTTTTCTAACAAAACGTGTTGTAACTTTAAACTATTTCACATGTACTTGAACTTAAAATTAATCATCAAGTCTGTAAGATTTCGTGATTGTAATGTCACATTTAGAGCCATAAATCACACGCCAAGTCCCCGGTAAGAGTAAGGCAACCTGACTTTGACATAGCTTCAAATAAACAAATATATAAACAGCTTGTTTGGCGTTTTACTTATACTTTAGTTTAGTTTATACTAATTTATTTTAGCTTCATTGTGAGGAAAGATTGTAGATTATCGAGTCACTCTCGAGTCTGAATACTGGAAAAACCAGTACTTTATACTTAGCAGTGTAGGACAAACTTATACAAATGTTCACCATGGTGTTGAAATGTAGCCTGAAATATGTTATGAATAAACAATTGATGACAGCAGTCATTGCATCAGAATGGCCATACAGTCAATAATAATTAGGAGCACTAATAAGCTTTAGACGCACTTCTAGTGACGAATTGTTAAGACAGACTACATGTATAATGGAAAGGGAGGTTATGAATAAAAAGTTTTACAGCATACAATTGGCAGTGTATATTCTAACGCAGCACATGACAAAAAAAGAGAGACTAATTATGCGTAACAGTGTAACCACTGTGTTCGTCTTAAACTTATATAAAGTTACATATTTGAAGGTAAAGTAAATACCTCAGTCAAATCGCAGAATCATAACACAAAATTAGTAATGATTCACATAATATGCCTAGCTCGGTTTCTTGAGAAGAAACATTTCAGTAACAATGTCCCTCATATTGGTCCAGTTATCTTAAATCATTATCATGTACCAAGTTAAGCTAAACTACCTCACTACCATCTTAACATATAGTGGATTGGTTTTTGCAATATTTACTAACAATGGCTGTTGCCTTCGGCATTATTACACATATTTCACGTCAAATCAGCATTTGTATACAAGTTGGCTGCTTAAAAAGCATCCAGTGGGTTCTGCCGCACGGGTAGCATGCATGATCATAACAAGATAGCCCTATAACAAAAAGCTGAATGCATATTCTTTTATTTTTGATGAGAAAAAATGATGCTGAGAGAATAATTCATTCTTATGATGAAATGAAGATTAAAGATGAACATACTGTAACAGGCTCATTGACCTTCAGCAAAACGTACAGACAAACG